>CABFWB010001891.1:0-26936 GCA_902151455.1 Timema bartmani | reverse complement strand
TTCGTTGTAGCAACAGTGCAGCAACTTGTTAAACTACTTTAGGAACAGAATGAGGAGGTCAAGTGTTTTAATGGACTGCGGAAGTTCTCACCTGTATGAATTAATGTAAAACCACATGGCGGGGGGAGGGGGGAGGGATCTTCAATGGTCACGTGTATCTAGTTTTTTTTGGTGTTTTTTTTTAACAGTTTTGGTGTTCGGCACGCAACATCTTAAAAAGCCGTTTTAGAAAACTATTACTTTGGAATTTGAACGTGATTGAGAACAATTTAAAAATTATTATCTTCAAAACCTGACCAACCAGCTCAAAAAAAAGTCTAGTTCGAATTCCGGTTGAGTCAAAATCTTGTTCTCACGCGGAGAGCAGGCAAACTATGTAGGCCTACAACTGTTTCCTGGTTCACCGTTATCACGGTCAAAGGCAATGATAGGCCCAGATGCATTATATCACCTGAGAATAATAATCATTTATGTGTTTTTATTTTCCTTCATTTGAGTGGGGTCACACATTTAGGAAAGACTTAACTATAACACAACAAATCGTTACTATGAAGAACTATAAGATTTACAAATGAGATAAAAATTAAAATTATACTATGAAATTAAAATTGCCTTTTATTGAACGAAATAAAAAATAAAATGAATTAAAGATAAAAATGATATATTGTATAGCACATTTAGAATTGCTGTTCGGTTTGGATTTTGATCCCTTTACAAATATAATCCAAATATATGATGAAACCTGACATATGGATACGAGGAAACGAACCCGAAACTTTTGGTATCGGTGCGCTGAGTCAAATGGCTCCACGATTTTGGTCTTTAAGTTTATGGACGAAATCAGATTCCGTTATCTTTGCTCCAGGGCTAGTCTTGTATTGCTAGATTCTATTTACACATATTTTCGTAGTGAGAAGCTCATGAAACAAACAAAAAACTTTGCAGCAAGTAGTTCGAAAGGTCGACTACAGTACATACCCAAGAGATCTTGGCTTAAACGTCACACATGTGTGCTTGAAATAATGCTAGACCTACAGTTGACTGCTGTGTTCGGAAAGTGTACTAGCATTTATTAAGTTTTTATAAAGTCTTATAATAAATATTACTAAAAATATGAGAGAATATAAATATTTACTTGGCTATATTATGTGAAGAAGACATGTGTACGATTGTGTTGCATCATTTATTTGTTTACAAAAATAATTGGCCTAATATAATAAAACAGATTAGTATTCTTTTATGTAAAGAAAGTTTTAACTACCTTTGCCTAGAGTAAATGCCGGACCCACCAATGTACTTAATTAATATAATATATAATAAAACACCAAAGTTAAAGTCTATTATTAAACTTTTGATAGACATCATTAAATATTAAAATGTGTTCTGCTTATTCAAATCATTATAAAATCAGTAAACAAAAATCAACCAACTAGGTAAATTATAGAATAAAAGTAAGTTTTTAAGTATTAGAGCTTGGTGAATTCTTCAAATTGTAATACCATACATTATAAACCCCATTCACGGTAGGAATTACTCTCTGAAAGGTCTTTTTTCCTACCAAAATCCTACTATATAATAGAGTTCAGGTAGGGAAAAAGGCCTTTCAGAAAACAATTCCTACGGTGAACAGACTTTACACATACATACATGGGTTCCAACCGTGTCTTACTAACCATCCGGGCTATACGTATATCTAAACTAATGGAGTAAAGATGAGGACGGTAGAGCTTATAAGAAATGTGCCCACATTTGTGTGGAGGGAAAGTGTACAACAATTTTAGGGGGAACACACCTTCAATCAAACCAGCCAGGATTCGAAACCCCGACCTCTTCGTCACCGGAGAGCCAGACCAAACGAGTATGACGCCTTAGTTCGCGTGCCCTACAATGCTGATAAAGTTATGTTACATTTTCCTTCCTAATTTGAATCCTCTGATAATAAACATACGATCTGCGGCCCGATAATTCTAAGTACAGTAGCCCCATGGCTTCTTTGGTGCTGACTGACAGCTCACAGCTGACAGCTTTGAAAAGCTACCAGACCAAATTATGTATCCCTACGCCGAACCATATGATCTGCAAAAAACATGTGTTTAGCAGCTGTCGCTTCTGACAGTCAAAATCTAGGCATGTACCTAAATGTTGACTGTCAGAAGTCAGCTGTGAACTGTCAGTCAGCACCAAAGAAGCCATGAGGCTACTGTAGACAAACGAATTGCATCCCAACTTGTCATATCAGGTACCGTCATGGCTTAGGTTTCATGTTTCCTCCACAAAGTTCGCTCTGTGGTTCTACCCACATTACCAAAGCTACTAGAGGAACTGCATTCATCTTTGGAAAAATTGTACACTAAGAAGAGTAAGGAATAACTTTTTTTTTTTTAGTTTTCTACGGAAACAAACGAAGTTTTTGGAACACATTAGCACAGGCGTTCCCAAACTGGGCATCGCCGGTCTCGTTCCCAGGGGTCGCAGTTATAAGGAAAAACTATAACTTAAAATGTATAGTCTTATTTTAAAATGTTAATGAAAATGTGAAACTAAAATCATAAAGCACAGAATTAGATGTTTCGCCATTATGAACAAGCCATTACGCATTAAATCATGTACAGCAAAAATATGTCTACTCTAATTCCTTCTTATTCAGTTCTGTAATTTTGTCCTAATTTTGTATTTTTACATTCAAAATAATACAAGCTAGTAATGTAAATGACAATTTTCTTTTTTTTAAAAAAAGCCACCACATCAAATTTGGGCAATTTTTCTTAAATATTGGGTACCGGAGCGTCGCACGGAAAAATCTGTCATGTGAAGGGCGGTTCGGTCTCAAAGGTTTGGTAGCCCCTGCCTTAGCGTCATTTACATGGAAGGAACGTTCCAGGTTTCTCCAAAACTGTTTTATAATTATTCACCATTATAGGCGGTAAAGAAGACGTCTACACTCCTTTGGTCTTCTTTTTACTTTTAAACAAAACCGCAAATACTTGCACAGCATTTCTTCAACACCTAATTTTTAAAATTTCGTGAATTTGGTTTGGACTTTGCTCCATCTAGAGTACTCGTGACTTTGAGGAGACTATTCATCAAGCTGCGGGAAGAGTATTTATTACCTCTACAAATCATCAATGGTTGTAGGTTTTATTTAGGCCAAAGTTGATAGAGGAAAATAAAACCATTAAATCTTACTCAAAAATATAAGTTTACAGATTCTGAAATTGGACAATTTTTAAAATACTTCTTCGGGCTATCATTCTTGAATCCTGATGACATGGACTACTGCTGTACTTGAAATTGGACAATTTTTAAAATACTTCTTCGGGCTATCATTCTTGAATCCTGATGACATGGACTACTGCTGTACTTGAAATTGGACAATTTTTAAAATACTTCTTCGGACTATCATTCTTGAATCCTGATGACATGGACTACTGCTATACTGATGACCATATGGTTATCCATCTCGACTACGACAGAGACTACTGACTACATTTTAGAAACTTACCTAGCAGAAAATGCAAAATCTCCACCCCGCATCTGGGCAGATCAATCTCTTGCTGCACCACGCATTACAAATTGCTGCGAATAGTTTCAGTCCAAAATAAATTAATTACTATACTCAGCACACCCGAACAATTTTCAAATGTAGAAGTGTTGACAAACGTACATTGTGATTCCTATGTAAAAGTGTGCAGTGAAGGATAAAGATGACAAAGAAGCCTTCATGAGAGAGCAAATTTTGAAGTATGAAACTGGTGAAATATCTTGATTTACATTTATCAAAACTGTATGTAACAAATATTTACCAGTGAACAAAAATTAGACAATCAATCAGAGTTAAAAGCAAAGATATAAAAAATATATAAATTTTCAATTATTTTTACCAGGAAAATTATATGTACTCAATATTATAAACTTAAACTTCTAAAAAAACACAAGATCTCGTTTAATTTGATTTGTCATAATACTTACAAAAAATAAGGGATTTAAAGACAGTTATGCATTTAGATTATTGAATAATAAATTAGAGTTGACCTTTTTTAAACAGGGACGCAATTCGTGTCACATCTTTGTAAACAGGGACGCAATTCGTCTAGCACGCTTTGTAAAGAGGGACGCACTAGGCGTAAAAAATTTATTTTAGGACGCAATTCAGATGCAGCCGTTTTAATTAATGCTCAATTTAGGTTGAACAAAATGCGAATCAAAGTAAAATACGTTCAAACACGCCAATCCGGATTTTTTTTTTAATGTGTGTGCTATTTTTCATGCCAAATTATAGCAGTTTAATTTTGATTCACATTTCAGCAAAGGTAAAGTGGGTTGTTGCACTTAAAAAATATTTCAAGGCAAAAAATTTAATGTTACCGTGTGGGAAAGAAAATTCTCCAGGTGCCATCAGCCATGGCTTTAATGTTAGTTGCGTGTCACGAGTAGTTGGGTACTACTTGAGTATACAAAGAGCGACTGTCTTTCTACAGCTTCCTTTCAACCGACTAACAAGAACACCTCAACAACCCGACATAAGTCTATGGAGTCCTGGTTCGATTCCAAGTGTGTGACTAGCCCTGTATAAAAGGATTCGTGCTCTTATTGACCGGGCGTAGCGAGGTCCTGTTTTTTAACTTTACAGTGACAAACCGGTCTGTCTGTCCAGATGTCTGTACCGCGATAGCTGTCAAATACGTAGACAAATTTTAACGAGATTGGAAGGGACATGGTTTGTACCTAAGCCCAAACAACGTATGTACAGGATTTTTCGATCTGATAATCCGTTTAGATATGGCGGCCTCTCAAAAATCTGTTCGCCTGTTTGTTCCGAGATAACTGCCAAATGAGTGGACCAATTTTAGCAAAATTTAGCAAGCACATGCTTCGAGCCTAGGCCAAACTATGTATTTATATGGTATTTCGATCTAGTTGTCTAAAGTGATTACCAAGGAAATACATCAACATTAAATACAAGACGAAGGTATAGGAGATATTTCAACCTGAAATCCAAAAGAAATCTTAAGACTATAGTAATGATAAATGAAATAAGTATTAAGATAGAAGTGTAGGGAACGCGAGTTAAGTATGTTTGCAGTTTTTGTATCAAAATAAATCAAATATTTCCTCAGTGCAAACATAGAGTTTAATTTTCTTCACATGGTGATCGCAACAATTCTTTAAAATCTATCAAGACTGTCCTGGGATTTAATGAAAACTTTTTATTTTCATTTAAAGAGTTTCTCATCTAATGTCGCTATTCTTATGAAAGATATTCAACAACTGTTGATATCAACTTGTGGAAAAAAAATTAAACTCCATGTTTCTACTGGAGCAATATTTTTATTTATTTTGTCCAAACAAAGTTTTGATATAAAACCTGCANGGGGGGGGGGGGGGGGGGGGGGAGCCAGGGTGCTTGTCGTGTTTGTTCTCAAATGAAGTTAAGATAAGTCACTAATAGTCTATACAGCCATGAAGGGCGATGAATAAATTTAGCCTAGTGTACATCAATATCCTTGAAGGTGAATCAATCTAAAGAAGTAACCATTGAGATCTAGTGTGAGGAGTTAAGGTGCTGTTTTCTCTTGACGAGCTGCAACGGATGTGCGGCACTATGATTACCAATTCAAAGATTCGTCTGCGTGATCAGACAAACTTGGTCAGTGTGTCCCGTTAACTGTGATGTTGCTGGCGCTTCGAACCACTATTATATAGACAAACAGATAGAGGGGGAATTTATCACGTGGGATACAAACCATCTGTACCGGCCTGGCCCTCGATATATCATCCTAAGGGCTGTACCGAGGGGTGTGTTTCGGATCTTTACATTTCCCTCGAAAGTATTATTGATAATGTAGTTTTAAATTCCTGCTCGATGCCAGAGGCGTATTCTGAGAAAAATAATAGGTATGCTGTATTCTATAAGCTGCGGGGGGTTTCGGGAGCCAAAGACCCTTAACAACAACCTTTGGCCAAGAAGGTCACGGGATTCTCCCCCGGGAAATATATGAACATGGGTGCCTCTAGTCTATAACAGTGGTTCTCAAACATTTTATGATTCCCCCGTACTCTTTTGCTACCTTGTAAATTTTAACGCCCCCTTTCTCCCCTACTTCCTTCGTCACTCTTTTTCGACTTATCCATATCTTTGTTTGAATATCCACCTTTACAGCCTACTACATATTCTGAATGTATAAACATACACCCGAAACGTACACACCAAAATGTGAAACTACTGATGATCATCATCCACACAAACTGTAATGGAATATCAAAACACAGCGCACTGCAGATCATCGCAATACTCACATATCATAGATTTAAGTAAAAATGTCGGGGCTAAAAGTGATACGAGCATATTCCTTCCTGAATAAGACAGACATACCTTATTTGATTGGCCGAGTTTAATTAAATGAGTTTATTCCACACAGATAGCATTTTAATTTTTCATTTATTTGAGGTATTTAACGTGCACTTTCTAAACTTACTAACTATACCAGCACACGACTTTTAAAACTTAAATTTAGACAGACACAAAACTATGGGCATAGGGAGGGGAGTTTTATGGGGTAAATCCAAATTCAGGAACACGAGAGGGATGTTGGAGGAAAGAAGTTGTCATTTGAAAGAGGGGATTGCAATGTTCCTGGGAAATCTCCCCTACCTGCGAGTGCCCGAGCTCTTTGCAATCGATCAAACTATGATATGTTATTATTATTATTATTATTATTATTATTATTATTATTAGCACCGCGTCTTACTACCCGTTCAGGTTATACGCACTTATTTGTGAGATGAAATGGAGGACCTACAGTTTAACGTGGAATCCGAACCACGGTGGAGGCCTGGCATTCCTCACATTCAAACTATGATATGATTCACTGGTTACTTCAGAATGTAGAGCTGGTTCTGTCTGGACATGATGTCTCGCAGGTACACTGGTTTTGGTAGTAAGTTTGTTCTGAAAAGTTTTATTCCTCTCCCAACAGTAATTCTACTATATATGCTACCAACAGAATTCTACTATATATGCTACCAACAGAATTCTACTATATATGCTACCAACAGAAGTACCTGTCGTTGCAAGGGGTAACTTTTTTTTTTGCTTCCAACAGCAAGAAAAATAAATCATCCTTTTATTTTTTTCCAAACCAGTTTTTAATGAATTTAAAAAAATATAATCGAAAATGTATAGTTCCATCTTCGAGGCGCACAGGTTTGTGCACAGGGACCAGATAATTTTACAACTTTAATCCGTGTGCGATATTGCGCAACGCTCATGAGAGACAAACAAACTCTTCATTTTATTAATATAAATATATAGGATTCTGGTAGGGAAAAATATATTTCGAAACGGACTTCCAACTAAAATCAGTGTAGAGTAACCATACATCTTGAAGACTCCCCCTAGCCCCAGAATATTCCACCCTGTGCAAATGAAAGTGTTGCACCCACCACCCCTAAAGGTTGCTTCGACCTTGTTGGTAACCATTCATTGCGTAGAAAGTAAACTTCTCCGACCGATTAGTAACTGAGAGAGAACAAAATAATGACCTTGACACTTTGCACTGGGGAGAAAGTGCAAAGGAGAAGAGGACAACTTGCACGAACGCAGATGCATCAAGCCAAGCCAAAAACTGCTTTTAACAACAAATGCTAGCCCAAGTGGGCTAATCTATAGTGGGATTCTGATTAAAGAACCTTTTAGAAAATATGGACTTTGTTAGACTTCAATATCGATAACATTCTACTTTATTATTAGTGTTACGTATAGGAATTGAAACTATCCACCAAAAGTGACAGCTGAAGTACGAAAGCATGAAATAAATGGTATTAGCTTTCATAGCTTCTATCCGGTCCTGCCCACCAGAATCACTACATTTTATATTAGTTGCCAGAGACCCGTCCATCCCTTCCCTGGAGTCATCAAATCCGCCACTGGAAACTGTGTCACAGCTAAAAAGTTCGTAAGCTTCACAACCGTGTAGACTATAGTCCTTAAGTCCATAATAGTCCCTAGAGGTGGAAAAAGCTTCTACACGGTACGTATCCTTAACCACGAGACCGTGCCAACCAATGAGAAAGTCGGAGACTACGTCCTATTAAAACTCTTCTAAAGAAAACTGTCTAGAGCAAGACGCAAGCAGACGTGATTTGGGTTATAAATAATTTTAATGGGAAATTTAACCTACCAAAACGACGCCACTCTTTCTGAGAACTTGGTATTTCTCAGAAAAACATTTTCTGAGATGATACGCTTCCAGTTTTTTTTTTCAGGAAAATATTTCTGAAATAGCTATATTCGTCAAACTTTCATTTTGTCTTTGTTTCCAAAACAATTAATCCTTTCACTGACCAAGGCCGTAGCCAGGGGGGGATTCAAACTCCCAACCCGAAATTTTATTAACAAAATATATATGGCTTTATTTATGGTTCAAACAATATCAAAATTAAGATACAATTACAAATTAGGAGGCTGTGTTACCATAAAAAGCCCTTCATAGAGCTTCTAGAAGTGTTTAATATTTAGAAATTTTCCTAACCCTCGGCGGTTAGGGGGTTATGTTGCCATAAAAAAAAACTTCAGATAGCATCTAGAGGTATTTAATATTTAAAAAATGTTCCTAGCCTTCAGCAGGTAGGGGGTTATGTTGCCATAAAAAAACACTTTAGATAGCTTCTAGAACTGTTTATCATTTATAATTTTGTCTAGCTTCCGGCAATTGGGGGATGTGCCCACCAAACCCCCACCTGAAATTAATGGCTGGCTACGGCCTTGTCACTACCATTGGTGCTTTCGTTTCGGGGCCCCATCAGACGGGTGTAACGTGTAATGTAAGCAACGGTGTAATATAACATGACGTCACACGAGCACGTCACGGATCGTCTGATCCACTCATTCAATGCCAATACGCCGAATAGACGGGTGCTAGTCGCTGGGACCCGCCTCGGTGGCGTAGTTGGCTAACGCACTAGTCGTGTTGAGCTCGACCGCCGAGGACGGGGAGATCGAGGTTCGAATCTCGGTCGGGTGAACTGGGGGTGGTTTTTCCTAAATGGTTTTCCACTCTCCCTCCACGCAAATGCGGGTTCACTTCCTCTAAATTTAACCCTCCCAATTCCTAATCCATTAGAGTAATTAGTACTTAAGCGTATAACCCGAACGGGTAGTAAGACGCGGTGCTAAATATTATTAAATATTATTAGTCGCTGGGGCTGGTTTTATTTTTATGTATTTAATAATGAAAGATGAAAATAAACCTAGACGTCTCTTTGATACGATGTTAGCAAACCTAACATTTTGTCCTTAACATTCCTCTGCATCCAACTCCATATAAATACCAGGCATCATTCTTTAATGTTTTTTGTAGTAATCTGGGTGTTTCGGGTTTCACAAAGTACCTCTACTTTTGTATATCTCAATAAATTCAAACGATTTATATTCACTTCACATATGACTTGACGTACAAATACGTGAAATTGTTTTTTTCTTTCCAGCTGTCATACAAGGTATGAAAATTGTATTGCACAAGCATTTTGCTGGAGGACGGAAAACCACGAGGAGGAATTTCTTTCATAGAACAGAGTCGGGGACTTAAATCCGGTCTTTAATGGGAGAACCAGGTGTCCTATCACTCACATAACCACCAATAATAAATATACTTTATTAATTTAAAAAAAAAAACTTTGCCTAACACAAAAATATGAGTCAGACTTTGGTTTGCGTTTATTTTCATAGATGTAGTTTTATTCTATACAACTAATCCCCCCCCCCCCATTTATTTCTGGTATTTAACGTGCACTTTCTGAACCGACAACTGACAGATTGTATTAGCACAGGATTTATTGATTAACTTAAATCTAGAACAGATAAAACATCCACCCCCCCCCGGGCCGTTATTTATCACTGTTATAGGGTCAACTCACATTTCGCCAATGATTAATCTTTCGGCCACGCCGGCAACTGAACCCGGGACTCTTAGCTCAGTAGAGAGACACGCTACCGACTGAGCTAAGATGTTGAACTATACAATTAAAGCAATAAAAGTAAATCACATAACTAAATTTGAGTTTTGTGCTAGTGAAAAGTGCCACTAGAGGGGACTCTTTGAAACCCTGTACAATGTACAGGCATCTGAAGATCCCCAAAAGGTTATATCATGAATCCTGTCTGAGGTAGACTCCCTAATCAAGAGGTTCCAGGTGTTGGTAGCCCTAGTGTGTTCAGTGCCTGAATTCTTCCCAAGACAAATAGAGCTGTAGTTAACTCACCCTGGAGGAGTCTCTCACCCCGGCAGGAGGAACACTACCCCTGAGGACAGAGGCCAGCAGGGAGGTCGTCCTGCTCCTCCCCCACCACGATCCTGAGGTGATCCTTTCACACATGACCCTCACAATCTCGTGGACACGAACACGTCACGAATTATTCAAAACACACGTTGACGCATTAATTTTTTTTAAATTATTGTGTTCATCAGCGGCTTGGATTGCACTTCTTTCTGGCTGACCCCAAATCGCACCACGTCTGCTTTGACACCACGTGATATTTTATCCCACCCGGGATTCGATACAAAGCCTCTCAGATGTGATCAGAAACGCCGATGCACCACAATCGCGAGGACGATCCTATATTGCCGTATTACTTTTATCCGTAACTACGCTTATTTACGTGGCGAAATAAACGTTAACTTTCTAACAATAAAAAGGAACTTGACTAAAACACTAAAAATTTTTTTTAAAAAATCCCCGAGTCAAATTACCAAAATTCTCAGCAAATATTTCGAATTAACTACACACATTATCTTATCGGCACTTCAAACTTTGGCTTAAGTTCAACGAAATTCCGTTATTTCTGTTTTAAAAAGTCGAATCGCCATATTTAATCATCAAAATATTTCCAAGAAGAGACAATGGGACGTCGTCCCATGAGATTGCTTCTAGAGACCCAAATTTCAAGAATTTGACGATAAATTTATTCTGGTTGTGATACGGAACGAATGTTCTTCGCGATACGAACCAACCAGCCTAACTTGGTGACTTGAAAGCGGTAAGCAAGGTAGTGTGTTTAGGATAGAGTTACCGAAGAAACAAAAGATCTGCTGCACCGAGACTTTCAACCCAAACCCCCACCCCTTCTTTACCAACAAGGCACGAGCACGCACACCTCACGCAGTAGCTCGTACAGTCTCATTTGCAAACAAACTGACAGCTCGAATGACTTATCACCTCGAGTACTCAAATTTTTCGAGTTTTGTAAAAATCTGCTTGTACTTGCTTACCAAATTTAAATTTCATATCACGCCTTAACTTTTTTTATACCCCTCTACCCTTATTTTCTGGGGTCAAATTTAAAATATTCAAACTCTTATGGTTATCTGGCGTTGTCCCTTTCTTTTTCTACCATACTGGAAAGTAGAAGTTTATTTTTTATTTTTATTTTAACACCCCCCCTTTTCTATTTTTCTAATTGCCATTTATAAATTTAATTCTTAAGACTTATTTGGTTATCTTGAGTTGCCCTTCTACCTGACGTCCAAATTTAAATTGTCTACCATATCTAAAAAGTTTTTTTTCTGTTTGTATCCATCCCCTTTCCCTTGTTTTCCTCGGTGTCCCTTTAGCTGCCTGCAAAATTTTAACTTTCTAACACACCGAAAAGTAACTATTTCTAATAGTTTTGGAAATGTTGAATCCCTCCAACCCCTTCTATCCAACTCACTCTTAGAAATTTCATACGTAAATATTTATTTGGTTATCTGGAGTAGTCTTTGTACCTGTGTGTCAATTTTTATATTTTCTTAGAACACTATTTTTTAATTTTTCTGGTTTTATGGGGATATTCCTTTACCTTCTCGCCAATTTTTAGCTTTCCAGCTCATCTAGCATCTTTTTCTGGACACCCGAACATACTTTCTGATAAATATATAATATTATATATACATTAGTTTTATATATTTTTTATATATTACATATAATAATAATAATAATAATATCGTCTTTATTTGGGCGAAGTTGAGGCCAGCCCCTTTTCTTATACGATGTAAGTATGTATGGACGCCCAGAAAAATATACTGTATATAATTTTATAAACACTAGTCAAGTAGATCTATAATTTAGAGACAAATAGTTAATATTTTTAAAAATATCTGGAACCGGTGAAGTCAGCTCAATGCCGACGCGCTTGACCATAATTTGGAGGTAGTGATCTTTATGTATAATTTGTTTATGACTTATAACTTATGACATTATTTTTAAGACGGTAGAGGTACACGCCTACATTAATTTCGCTAGTGGAGGAATTGGGATGAAGAGAGTATAATTTGGGAGGAAATGTACCTGCATTTGCGTTTAGGCATAGTGGGAAACCTTTTATTAGGGAAAAGCGCCTGGCACATATGTAGGTTTTGGGACTGGTTTTAAAAATAAATTATAAACAACATATTATATAAATTATATAATAACTAAGCCCTTACTCTAATATATATGCATAGTAAGATCAATAAATATACATTTATTTAAAACACTATGTATACTCATGACACACCAACTGAAAACAATTATGTAATACAGCGCCCAGGGTTAAGTGGACATGTGGACTAAACGTCAATCTCGTCTACTATCGTTTACCTATGACAGGGGGCCAGGGTGTGAATCCCGGCCGTGTGTACAGAGTGTTTTAACTATATGGTTTTCCACTACCCCTCTATACTAATCCAGATATATTCCCTCTAAATGCATCTTCATCATTTCTATCCCACTAGCTTAATTAAATTTGGATAGGCCGGCCATGTTGTTGGAGTACAAATACATAATAATAATATAACGATAGCCAATGAATGAACAACAGACCCATTTTTACACTAAACCAGCGTAAAGTCTGTTCAGCGTAGGAATTGTTTTCTGAAAAGCCTTTTTCCCTACCAGAAAGCTATTATATAGTAGGATTTTGGTAGGAAAAAAGACCTTTCAGACAGTAATTCCTACCGTGAATGGAGTATACAATAATAAATAATATAATTTTTTAAACTAAATATAAATCCCTTTTATTCTTATTTTAATATACCCGCCTCGGTGGCGTAGTTAGCTAACACGCTCGTCGTGTTGACCTAGACTGCCGAGGACGGGGAGATCAAGGTTCGAATCTCACTCGGGTGAACTGGGGGTGATTTTTCCTAAATGGACCCGCAAATGCGGGTTCACTTCCTCTATGTTCAACCTTCCCGATTCCTAACCCATTAGCGTAATTAGTACTTAAGCGTATAAGCCGAATGGATAGTAAGACGCGGTGCTAAATAATAAATAATATACAGGATGATTCGTATTATTGTAGTCAATGAAGTAGTGCAGTGGAATCTACACTGAAAAAGAAACAAAGTCTCATAAGAACATATTTCCAGCTCCGCTTCGTTATCGAGATATGGGAAAATTGCGGGGTAGCATTACGCATGCGTCTAAGATGGGGGACTAATACACAAACGAGGAACTGACCGATATGATTCTGATTTACGATGAGGAACGACAGAATTCCGCTGTCGCTGCGCGTTTTCCTGTCGGACGACACACAAATCCAAGGACAATTATTGTGGCACTGAATCGTCGCCTGAGGGAAACCGGTCGCTTTGCACCTGTGATGGTCAACGCTGGTAAGCCGCGACGTCATAAGGACCGTTGCAGTGGTGGGGGCAATTCTGCTTCCTGTGTAACACTCACCGGCGATTAGCCGCACGCCATCACCTGTCATAGACGTCCGTGTGGCGAACAGTTCATGACCTATTACAGTACCTCTTCCATTTGCAAGCCAATCTGCGCAGGAACTGAACCCAGTTCTCAATTTTGAAAGCCATAGGATATTCTACGAGTGGCTACTGCACGACCACGCCATAGATTCACGATTCCTCAGTAGAGTACTGGCAATGGATGAAGCAACATTTGCCAGAAATGGCGGTGTCAATCACCGTGACCAGCACATTTGGGCCAACACAAATCCAAATGCCGTCCTGGAGGTCCATTCGCAATATCAATTCTCTATCAACGTTTGGGCAGGAGTTGTGGGTGATATTCTACTTGCACCGTATGGAATGCTTGCTCATCTATAAGGTGAAAACTACCTACACTTTCTGTAGACCGTTCTTTTCCAACTACTGGAGGACATTCCGCTGGCAACGCGGCTGCTTCAGGATGGGGCCCCCTGCACATTACGACCGTGCAGTGAGACGCCATTTGGATGATGGATTGGACGCAACGGGCCTGTTGCATGGCGGGGGCGATCTTCCTAGCTCACATCTTGAAACTTCTGGTTGTGGGGCCACACGAAGGTAAATTGTGTAGTCCCAACGGCACAAAACGAGAGAAAATATGTGGAATGCAATTGTGGCTGCTGGAAATACAATCCGGGATATGACGCCCACCTTTCAACGAACAAGACAGTCGTGGTGCAAGATGGCTGAACTGTTTTGTGGATGCATTGGTGTGGACACTTCGAACATATCCTATGAACGTGCAATGTCCCACTACCTAGATCAATAAAAACTCTACGACATAATGGTAGTCTCTGCCTGACCTGTCCCTGTCAGTCTCTCGATAAAGAAACAGTCCCGTCAACATGTTGTTATGAAACTTTTAGTTTATTTTTCTGTGTACATTCTACTGCACCACTTTATTGTATACAATTACAAATTATCTCCTGTATGTACAGTAAAGCAGGTTAGAAAAATTGTACCAGAATTTGTGCAAATATGGATACACTTCCTTCATATCCTACCTTTCTTATCCCTTTCTTATTTGTGTAAATATGCTAATATCCCGCACGAATATCAAAAAGCGAACACGCAATTATTTTAAATAGGTATATATATTATTTTTATACTGCGTCGTACTATCAGGTCGATCTTTTCGCACTTTAGTGGTGTAGGGAGGAGATTTTTAGAATAAGTGTACCCTCATTTATGTGGAGGAGTAAAAAGCCATTTAGGGGGAGGGGGGAAACGTCCTTAGTACGTACAGTAGCCTCATGGCTTCTTTGGTGCTAACTGACAGTTCACAGCTGACTTCTGACAGTCAACATTTAGGTATATACCTAAATTTTGACTGTCAGAAGTGACAGCTGATAAACACATGTTTTTTGCAGATCATATGGTTCGGCGTAGGGATACATAATTTGGTCTGGTAGCCTTTTAAAGTCGTCAGCTGTGAGCTGTCAGTCAGCACCAAAGAAGCCATGGGGCTACTGTACCTGCGGCTAGGGTTCGAATGTCGGTTCACAGACAGCCTCGCCAGCAAAGCAAAGACAAACTCGACGAACCTGGTATATCCGCGCAAAAATGTCTTATGAGAAGTGATGTTTAAAAACTATGAACACTATGAGATGTGGTTCGAGCAATTTTTAAAACCAGAAATTAATAAAATCACTTAAGACAGTAAGAATTTGTTATGTTTGAAAAAAAATAAGTTTTCTCAAAAAAGTTGCGCTCCATGAATCTTCTTAACTTAGCGGCCATATCGAAGAAACAAGGGATTATTAACCGCTAAGAAATATAATTATTATATTTAACCATAACTTTATTACCTTTATCTTCAACGTTAATTGTCTAGCATCATCCAATTTTTTACTTAATATATATATATTAAAGAACCGGAACCTTTAACATGTTTGTTTGGAGAACAGGAACCGGAACTAGAAACAATAAAAATTTCTGTTCGAATCACTGCTGTTAAAGTGTAATAGTCTCAAAGATTCAAAGCTAAGGCCATCATATCCTAACCAAAAATAAATATTGAAAAAATGTTTGCCTTTTGTGAACTTTCATCAGGAAACCATTCAACGTGGAAAAGTAGAAATAACATTCAAAAATATACTTTTTTAGACCATTTGAATAGCCTTAAGGCTGTGACATATGTTGTGAATTAAGGAAAGACTAACACACATTAAGAAGGTAAGAGTGTTAAATCAATGATAATTACATTTGCCAAAAACTAGATAAAACAATATAAATGTTAGAATATTTTTACTAGCAAGTAGTCATAACTAAATTATTATTCACTGGCCATTTCATGTAACCAAACACCATCAAGTTAGCTCCATTAAAATTAAATAATTCCTTCCCTTTGACAAGGCAACATCCTTTGTGTAACATGTTTTTAACATTAAACTTATTTCTTTGGTTGTTGCTACTTCTACACTCATGATCCACAAATGTTACACTGCCCGTAAAGTCGTTTATTTGTGTGTGTACATTCAAAGTGTTGCATTAATTACAGTGACACTATAATTATACAAATCTCTGTATCCGGATGTCAATAATTTTACTATCGTGAATTTTCCTCTACCGTGCATTGGTTTCTAAAACTACATTTGACATGCCTACAAAAAGCTAGTTTCTTGGTTGTATAGTTTTGGCAGGGGTAAAGGTGCAGAATTAATTCATAAACTAACTTAACAGGAAAGTAACCATTAAAGAACAGAAGTATTACTTCGTTCGGGCGTCTGGATTGTGTGCTAGATTATTTACAGTGTACTGCTTGTTTACATATTTACTTACTCTATGGCATTAAGAACTCGAAAGTTCATTGCCGCACTCACAAAAGTACGCCACCTATCCCTATCTCGATCTAGTTCTATCCAGTCCACCTAATCACACCCTATCCCTATCTTGAGCTATTAATATCCAGTCCCCCTCATTACACCCTATCTCTTTCAGGTCCATTCTAATGTTATCGTCCCATATGCATATAGGTCTTCCCAATGAACTATTCTCATTGGATTTGCCAGTCAATACCCTGAACAATGTTCTAGACTACCCCATTCACGCTGCATGTTCTGTACACCCTAATCTACGAGACTTTATTATCTTAGCAATGTCTTGTGATGAGTATGATAAGGTATGTAACTCATAATTATGTAATCCTTCACTTCCTAGTAGATTCATCCGTTTTTGCACTAATTATTTTCCTAAGCATCTTGTTTTCAAACACGGTAAGGTAAGAGACCACGTTTAACAACCATAGAGAACAACCGGTAAATTAATTATTGTTTTGCTATTTCTGAGTCATACATTCCTTGACAGCAGGCGAGATTATCAACAACTTACTGACCGAGTAATAGGATGCATTTCCCAAATTTACTCTTCTCCTAATTTCCAATCTAATATCGTTATTGCTAGTTAAAATAATTGTGACTAGATATTTAAAATTATTTACATAGTTAACTGAATTTGTTTATAAATATATAATTAGGTCTAATATAATCTATGGGTCACCTGGGTGTACATGGTCACATGGTCTATACTAGACTGCCGATGGTAGGAAGATTGAGGTTCGAATCTCGGACCTGAGTATTGAGGGTGGTTTTCTACTAAATGATTTTCCACTCTCCTTCCACGCATATGTAGGTATATATAAGTAAATTCCCTAAATATGCTCATTCTTAAATAAACATTAGCGAAATTGTTACAAAAACGTATAAACCTACCGAGTAGTAAGATATGCTAAATTAAAACAAACTAAAAATTAGTTGGTATAATTTTTTTAAAAACCGGAACCTTATAATAATCGAAAATAATAGTAACCTTTATTTTATTCGAACCAGATTCGGAA
This sequence comes from Timema bartmani, assembly GCA_902151455.1. Classification (NCBI taxonomy): domain Eukaryota; kingdom Metazoa; phylum Arthropoda; class Insecta; order Phasmatodea; family Timematidae; genus Timema; species Timema bartmani. The sequence continues at coordinate 9,356 of CABFWB010001891.1, read as the reverse complement.
CCTTTAAAATGTTAGTTAAAAGAACAGATAACAATGTCATTTTGACTCCCTGCTTGTGCTAGCAGATAGCATGTGTTTGGGGAGCATTACTTCTCGCTGTTGTCTGTGCGTTGAGCGTGCCGACCGGAAGAAAGTGTAGACTGCCCCTGCCAATACCTGCTTTCTGTCCTACTGGCTAGTCCAGCCCACCTGCATGACATTTTCGCTTCCAATACCTCATTGTGAAGTAAGAGGCTAGCTATATGGCGCTCTTTATGTCCATAACGATATAATTATACACGATAAACAGCTAAGAGTTGATCAGCCTTGAGTTTTAAAACGTACATACAGCACTACCTATTAACAAAACGTTACACTACAATAATTTAAGCTTCTCTACTTCGACACCACAGCAGCAGCGCTTGGCCATAAAAAAACAAATTCGTTACGTCAAACATAAAAAATAGAAATATTTTGATTTCCAAAATAAAACAGCTAACTTTAGAACGCGGTGTTTATCTTCACACAAAATGTACACACTTTATCAAAGGACTTTCTTAGCTCGATATATTGTAAACTTTGACAGTTTAGGCTACAGTGGTTAGATTTCATCAATGAAATGAAAGCTCTATTTGTTTTGCAGTTTATTGGATAAGGTGTCTTCAATGGATAAGTTATTAGTTTAATTTATTATTATAATTTTTTAGCATCACGTCTTACTACCTATTCAGGATATACGCATATATCACCGTAGATTTAATAATAATATTACTATTATATTATTATTTATTTTATTTATAATTTAAAAATAGTAAAATAGTTTTAAGAACCTTGATTTTTTCTCATCTGTATATTTAAGAATAATTAGAAAATTATTGTAAAATGAAGAGGTAACAAATGGTAAGTATATTTCTACACATATCTTCAATCGATGTTTTTTATAAGAAAATCATTTTTAAAACTATTTTGAAATTTTAATTTTGAAGTAGGCCTACGATTAAAATTAATATTCAGGCTAGCAGCATTACATAATTTTAGAGATAGTAAACAAAAACTACTTGTAAATAAAACTTAAGCGAATAATTTGTCAAACCCTAAAAATGTCCTTTTTTTTCATCACGAACAAAAATATTTGAATTTGCCTACTGAGCCATCAATTGAATGATGCCACTCCCACTAATATAAATACAATACTGCTGTTTTCTGACTTACCTTCAACCATTTGGCACTTCTTAGTGATTCCCTGCGTTTTACTCTGGCTTGAAATTCATTTAAACCGTGAAGATAAGTATTTTCTTTGTTATTCACAAAGTTTAAAGATTTAATGGTTTTATAACCGTACCTGCTCGGCGCCATTTCGCACTAACTACTTCAAAAATAACAGTGTAGACACCTGACATTATAAAACTTAAAAACTGAATTAAAGCTTGTAGCTTTAATTAATTTTTATTGCACCTCAATAATTCAATAATACAAATATGAAATTGAGTTTTTAGCTGTATAATTATGATATAAGTTAATAAATGTCGTTTTTATACATGTTCACTAAACCAAATGTTTCCTAACCTGTTGTTTGCCGTAGTAAAAAGGTTGTCCAACAGGTATCAGGTACAAACAACATAATTTAGAGCAAGGTAGCTAGATTGGCTAAGTAAGGTTATGCAAGAACTAAACTTTAAATTAAATTTAACTCTTGAATTTTTTTAATTTGACTATTAGATTTTTAAGGCTATTTGTTTGGATAAGTTAATGAAAATTAAACATGAAGATTTCAATGTAGCCCTTGGTTGTCAAAACTAGGTGAAAGTATCAATTTGTAGCTTTTTTGAAATGTAATAATTTGATTTGATTGATTCTTTATTTGGTTTATAAAAAGATCCAAGTGGCTCGTACATAATATATAAACATCCTAGTATTCGCGTGGATCGTAACCAATTAGTTTTAAACATTTAGGATAGTGAAAGAAGTTTACAGAAATTTATTAGATGTCTTCATCCAGTCATACAAAATAAATTAGAAGCAGACTTTTAACTACTTATCATTATGATATCAATAATATATCACCGTATATTCAATGCTCGAATTGGGAAATTTTAACAACCGGAACGGTAACAACTAACAACCAATAATTCTTTTAAATCTCTTTTACAGCATGAAACTATTATATTGGTAGAACCTATTGCATTGTCTATACACACTTCAATAAGTTGCCTGCTAGGCCATGCTGGTTTAATTTGATTTCAGACCAGTAAAATGACTATCAGATTGCAGTTTACTGTACTAATCTAATTCATTGATAATTACAATTAATTTATATTGATTTACATTGAAACTAAAAATACACTGCCACAGTAAAACGGTATCCAATATTTAACTATGTAGGTAGGCACTCGTCTAAAACCATATAGTGTTCATTATTAATCTAAATCTTTAATGTAAAGGAAAGATCGTGTCCTTCCTTCCTTCCTTCCTTCCGCATGAATTGATCTAACACTTCTAAACTTCTATTCCTAGAAATCTGAAATTTAGAAGGCAGGTAGAGGGGCCCTTCTGTACAACCAAAATTTCACAAAAAGGGAAATTTCACTATGGGTCACAGGCAATGGGGACGTTTTAGGGGCGTATAAAATAGAAAAATGCTATTGGGGAAGGTAGATAGTTGAAATTTGGTAGGAAGGTAGAGGTACTACTCCAAATAATCAAACAAGTCTTAAAATTTGATATTTTAAAGTAGATGTTGATGAAATGGGGGAAGGGGAGTTCAAAACTTTCAAAACTACTTAAAAGGTAGTATAAAACTTAAACTCAGCAGGAAGGTTAAGGGACCACTCCAAATAACCAAAAAGTTTAATAATCTAATTTAAAAAAAATGGGAATCTGGGTAAATGGGAGGGGGAGAGGGCATAATAACAGAAAACCACAATTTTAGGTGAAACAGAAAACTAAAATTTGCCTGGAATGTAGTGGTATTTCTCCAAATACCTAAATATTTGACATTTTTAGTGGTAGTTGGTGAAATATGGGGGGAGGGGTTTTCAAAATTTCCAAAACTTATATAAAAACTTCTTCTTAGTGTCATAGAAGATATAGGCTATATTTGTCAGGAAGGTTTAAGAATCAATCCCAATACCCTAAGAAAATAATAATCATAGATAAGTATTTGAAAACGAATAAAACCAAACTCTTCCTGTATAGTAGAACATTGAATATTTACATACATGTAGAGAGGAAATCAGATAGAGGAATCAACCCATAAGTCAGAAAAGTATAAATATGGGAAATTTCAAAAGAAGGAAATTGAGGGGTAGGGGCTATAACCATACAAATCACTCTAGGTGAGGTAGAACATTGGCATTTGTTAGGAATCCAGTGGAATAACTCCGAATACAAAAATAATTCTTAAATGCATTATTTGAAATCACTAAGGGAGGGGTTGGGGAATTGGGAGGAGGGGAGGAGGATTTCAAAATTTTCAAAACTTAGAAAGAAAACTACTTCTAATTGTGGTAGAAAATCGAAATTTATCAAGCTGGTATAAGAGCTAACCGTAAATTATTAATTTTTATTTCAAAGCGAAGGAGCGGAAGATGGGGGAAGGGGAGTTCCCCCAACATTTAAAAAACTAATATGCTAGAACACTTCCCACATGGTATAAATGTGAAATGTACAATGAGGATTTATATAAAAAAAGTTTTAAGGCAGATTTGAATGCACTAACTTTATATAATTTTGATGTTTATCTGTCCGCATGAGTTTTTTTGAACACCTCTGAGCATACCATAAACCTGAGATTTGGCATGCTGATAGGTCTTAATATAAGGTCCTCTATAAAAGACAAGACAAAAAGGAAGACAGACAGTAATATAATATGTTCGCTTCGGAATAGCGGATCGTATTAGGCCAGAAACGTCGAAAATTAACATTCCCTTTTCTCAAAAAATTTAAACTGTTGCTGTGTAACTTTAATTTAGCGTACGACCCGAACGGGTAGTAAGACGCGAAAAAAAAACAAAAAACTTTAAATTGTTTAAATTCTTTAAAACCCAATTTTTTATGCCGCGTCACTCCACTTTTTTTTTAGCGCCTCGCCATGACATCGTTTATACAATAAATATTTCCAAAGCCATCTCTATGTAAAAGTTTTGATTTCATTTCCAATGTTTACTTTTAATTATAAAATTCTGTTTATTATCTGTGCGTGTGCTACAATCATTTGTTGTGTTTTTTTTATTAAAGGCATTCTTGTTTTTTTTTGTGATACTTATTGGATTTTGGATAAGACATTGGACTTGATTTTGAATACATTGGACTTGATTTTGGATACAATATTGGAGTTGATTTTGGATACATTGGACTTGATTTGTATACGACATTGGACTTGGTATTGTTCTTGAACATATCGTACTGATTTAAATTGTTTATTGTGGTTCATTGCGACCTATTTAATTACTATTGTTTGGATTTGGGATACATTGGATTGGGTATTGTTATTTTATATTGGTTATTGCGGTTCATTACGACCTATTTCATTTATATTTATCTGGATGGAATAGATACTAACATGTCTGAGGTTCTGATGTGTAATGTTATTTCGATACTCCACCATATCGTTACTATGCTGGGAGATGGCTCATGTCTGTTTCACTCCCTTTCCTACTTGATCCATGGTAACATTCTAATGTCTGTGGATATCAGAGCGACCATCGTGTCTCACGTCATAGCAAACTGGGAGTGCTTCAAGCCCCTCACCTACTCAGATAACAGGAGCAATTTCCCATCGGAAGGGAGGTACCGCAATGTCATGTTGAGTCCAGCGACGTATGGCTCCACCTGTGAGCTGGTTGAAGCAGGGGAACTCTCTACCCCTTCTAGTTTCAGGTTTACTTGCTGGGGGAACTACTCCAGTCCTTTGGGAAGCAAGAAATGCCGATAAAAAAAAACTTCATTTCACCGGTAATCTGAACGATCGTCACTTTGATATATATGAAGTTGATACTTTACTAAACTCTGAATCTCTTTCTGTCAGTCCAGTGGTTCAGTTCCGTGTTTCAAAAACAGGAAAAACGATTCAGTTTAAACGAGGTAGACGTTCTAATATTAAGTCATTGGAGGAAGTGGGGGAAAATGTAGTAATATAGAAGAAACAGACATTTTTGGAGAGTGAGAGGAAGAGGAAGGAGGAAGCCAGAGAGAATGATACCGCAGACGAGAGAGATAGAAAGTTAAAGAATAATAGAAATAGAAAAAAGGAGGCTAAGGAGAATTATACTGCAGAAGAGAGAGATGGAAAATTAAAGAATGATAAAAAATAGAGTTAAGGAGGCTAAGGAGAATGAGATTGCAGATGAGAGAGATAGAAAATTAATGAATGATAGAAAGAAAAAGAAGGAGATTAAGAGGAATGAGACTACAGAGGAGAAAGAGAGAAAATTAATGAATGATAGAAAAAGAAAGAAGGAGACTAAGGGGTATGATACTGCAGAGGAGAGAGATATATAATTAACGAATGAAAGGAAGAGAAAGAAGGAGGCTAAGTCGAATGAGACTGCAGAGGAGAGAGATATAAAATTATCGAATGATAGGAAGGTAAAGAAGGGATCTTGGGAGAATGAGACAGAGCAGGAAAGAGAAAGGAGGTTACATGAGAGAAACCAAAGAGATGCTTCTATGAGAAATCCTCCATGGTAAAACAAGAACGGATCGGCTTTCAAGTACGATCGTAACATTACATATGATGCAGATAAATTAGTCACCTTAGGAACTATGAACATTGTCCCCATTGCAATGCTTTGAAATGGAAACCTGTGCTTCCTTAAGGAAAAAATCAAACTTAAACCTATTGGTGATCCTCTTGAGCCCCTGTACGATTTGTTGATACAAAGTCATCCCCAGACACATCACTTCTTAAGTATTACTAGGAAATATAACTTGGCCTTTCAGATGACTTCCTTTGGTTGCAGTAAAGTAACGAAAGAAAGTAACTTTATGCCAACTTTCAAAGTGAAAGGGGAGGTGTAGCATTTAGTAGGATCTCTTCTACCTACAACCAAAGAAGATTTAAAATTCCTACAAATTTGTTTCTTAGGGGATGAAGAAGCTATTGTCAGATGCAAGGGAAACCCCGTTCTAAATCCCAATATAGCTAAACATATACAAACCATGCTTCACCAAAATAACAGTTACATAAAAAGTTTCAAGAGTGCGATAGAAAGTCAACAAACGAACAACTTCACAATCGTTATACAAGCTGACAGAAAACCTGCCAATGCTCACATAGGTAGATTCAACTCTCCCAATGTCAATGAAGTTGCCATTTTAATCGATGGGCAGGATTTTCAGAAAAGGGACATAGTTTTGAAAACTAGGAGCAATAGTCTGAAAAGGATTGCTGAAACTCATAGATCTTACGACTCGCTCCAATACCCGATGCTTTCCCCACGAGGTGAAGATGGTTATAACTTCTTTTTAAAGCATAGCGACGGCAAGAAAAAAGTATCTGCCATGAATTTATGCATACAGAGTTTTGATGAGAAAAAATTAATTCAAGCATTTACATCACTTCCGACAACTTTTCAATCAGTTCTTGGTAGATATGTATGCCAAGATCGAGACTGAATGACTTAACTTCATACGACACAATCAATCAAAGCTCAGGGTAGAGGACTACATTCATCTTAGAGATGCGATCAGCAGCGACGGCAGCATAAGTAATAACTTACATTCAGCAAAATTAACATAATGGGTCCCAGAGTATTGGGGAGTCTCAAAGTAATAACTGAATGAAAGGAAGTCATTGAATTGAACAATCCAATCCCTTCAAAATATATTGTCTGCCTTAAAATCAACTATGCATGTATAAATCAAGCAACTTTGTTCTGCTCTATAAGATGACAGGGACAGTGAAATAGCCAATATTATGAAACTTATGTTTGAGTAGGTACTAAAGACACGTTATGTCGGTTTTAATACAGATTCTGGGAGATTTTTTTTGTAGGTCTCGATTCCTATTATTGAGCACGCCCCTCCAGTATCATTTTCGAAAGAAACATTTTACAAGCAATATGGACAATCATCAGAGCTCGAGGAATTGTAATGGCTATTGATTTGACAACATAGTAATCGTAGACTGGTTGTGTTAGGAGGAAGTAGAGGCAGCGCCTTCTGATTAAGAGCCTGAAGGGATATCATCGATACAAAGCTCTTGCTTAGAATGTAAAAAGGAAAAAACGTGTCTAAATTTCTTATACAATCTGCATTGGTACTCTAGATTAGGGCAGTTTCATCGTTAATGTTTGCCTACACAGCTAAAGCAAGAAGGCTTAGGAAAAGGGGTGAGCTCAAAGATAGTTGTAACCGTGGTTTGGGTAGTGTGGGGCACAAATTTTAGTACGAGGATGGTTTTCATGATTAAATTTATGTTGCTCACGCACAACGTCAGAAGGAGGTTTCAAAATAGAGGACGTGTCATGGATGTCCTCCATCTCAGAAGCGAGTTTGACTGCTGCATCGAACGTGGCAGATTTCCTAGAGACAGCTTCGTCTCAAATGTGTCCCGGGAAATGCTATGAATAAATTGTACAATCAAAGAATAATCCAAGAAAGTACCGACCTCACAGTACCGAGCCCCCACCTTCAGGTAAGTCAATTACGAAGATATAATTATATTGATCAGAATTCCGTAAAAGACATCTATAACCAATTGTATCCTTGTATTTGTTTTTAGATTTCACAAAAGTTGAGTGCAGTGACCTTGATAGACTAAGCAAGCGCTTTTATGGTGCAAGTTTGGGACCCATGTGGAACACAAAGATAATCTTCACTGTCGAAAGGAACGTTGCATATTTGCAATTGCAGCTTGAATAGTTCAATATTTGGATTTACAGGCTACAAATCAGGATACTCCATGGATCAAAATCGACTTACGTATTGTCGAGGCTTGATAGCATTCGCTTGCAAAGCTACAAGTTTATTCACCAATTCCCTCAACTCCTAAATCTTCTTTAATATGCACGAAGTTAATCAAACATTTGCTCGTTACCACTAAACTACCTATCTTCAAACCTAAACCTTGTATTTATAACTCAGCATATCAAATGTATGCGTTTAACACATAAAATAATTCTATTTATTATAATAACCTAAAAATTACAACAATGTAGGGTTTAAAGAGTAGAGAACCAAAGATACAACAAAATTTTAAAATAGAATCTTTAATCTAAAATTGTGATCATGACTGGTTAGTTGTATTTGAAGTGATTTTTTTACTTAAATCCCATAAATATATCTTTATTGATCTATGAACTGCATATTTAAGAAAACATCACTGTTGAAATAACGAAAAGAACAGATACAAATAATTTTTATTAAAAATTAATTTAAATCTTATTTAGATTGTGGCGCACTCTAATCATTTTTCAAGTATCATTATATCTCTTCTTAAGTTCTTGTATGTATTTGTAATCTATGGTTTTTGTGATCTCTGCAAGAAATCGCCTTTTCCGTTTTCTTTTTAAATAATACGTTAAATTTCTGTTTAAAATATCCGTTGATCTACTATAAAGCTCTCTTGCTTGCCATATCTATATTCGCGTAGTGACTTAAAACATACAATTGTGTTTTAATTCGTAATTGATATATTTTAGGCTTTTGGTCTTTTGTTTTAAATTCGTTCGTGATATGTAGTAGTTTTATAATGATTTTTCTTATTGGCTTTGAAAACTATTTTACAATGAAGGAGGTTTAACATTTGATAAGCAATATAACATGGTCATCGTTTATTTATGTATTATTTAGGTTTTGTGAACTATTAATCTTATTTTATTTCTCTTACTTACAAATTCCATCACGTGAACAATGTTTTTGGTCTTCTTTTTCTTACTAGTTCCATAATCATAGGACTAAGACCTAATCCGTATTTATATTTGTTGGGGTGAGAGGCCATAATTTGTTTTGGATGATTTGTCTCCGATTTTTTTGTGGAAAATTTGTCTGTTTTTACTAGTAACTCGTAAGTTTATCTAAAGTTTGGTTTGTAAAAATTCTTCCTGCTCTCTTTTTAGTGCCTATTTTATTTTATCCTTTGTTTTTATCTAATTTGGCTGGACATTGGTTTTTAAGTGTTTGACCAATGTTTAAGGTATAATGTTTTAAAGTGGCTAAGTTTTAATAGAAAGAATTTTAATGGATAGGCCAACAAGTGAAAACTCTAACAATTTTTAACCCTTAACTACCATGGTAAAAAAAAGTCACACATTTGCCATGATGGGGTCATGAGCGACCCCAATATTTTTTTGCTTGGGGAAAAAAATAAACTTATCGATAAAAATACAAAAACCTTTATTTATTCTTCATATACATATTAGAAAGAATAGTACACC
>CABFWB010001890.1:122136-134079 GCA_902151455.1 Timema bartmani | reverse complement strand
CCTCTTTCCACATTCCAGTTACAGAGGTGGGTACACTCACTACACAGGTACAAAATAGTCACTACAGCTATACGCTACATCTGTATACACAGAACCAGGGCTAATACTCTGTGGAAAATAGTTCATGCGGTTTACGCATATATCTGAGCATCTTTGAGCATGTCTGTATCCACAGAACCAGGGCTAACACTCTGTGGAAAATAGTTCATGACGATTAAACACAGATAAAACATATAAAATATTACATTTTTAATAATACGGGATACCTTATTTATTGGTAATAATAGTTTTTTCTTTATTGTAGCCGCGAACATGTTTTACCTTGATGTTATGATGGATCTTCTCTTTTTTATTCTCCCGAAATCAAAAAGAATGGGTCTTAACATTATTATTATGACTGTCTGTACATCCCTGGTGATACATTAGAAACAGTTTGATGGTTTTCGTACAAACTTGATATTTAAATGTTTTATCGTCATCTATCAAAACATTATTTTAATTATAGCTTTAAAATTAAGATTAGTTTACTAATGAAAATTTTGAACTCTAAATTTTTTTTAAAACTGCTTTAAAATTTTGGTACAAATTGGATATTTGGGTAGTGATTTACATTATAAACTAGTGGATCGTTGCAGCGATGGAAGCAAATTATGACATTAAAATGTATTCAAAACTTTTTATTGTTGAAAGATCTATATAATAAGCTCTCGCTCAACTTTCTAATTAAAAGCTTACTCGTCAAAGAGGCTATCAACTTTGCGTAGATATTTAGCGTTTAGTGCTTAATTTGAATCAAAACATATATTTTGCCCTTTCACGCCAAGATTAGAACTTTAAAACTACCCCTCTCCCAGCTCTCTATATATTCGTTGTATCAAACCATTCAACCTAGAATTGAGCTGTTATTATTTTTAAACAAAAAGCAATATTTTATTTACCTATATAAAATTACACAAAAATCCTGGTTTCTATAACAAAATAAGGATTGTACAGATGAGCCGCTGACCGTAGAGAATGAAAATACCGAGAATTCGCTGGAAAATTGAGTTTTAATTTTTTACTTTAATTTTTTCCGACATACTGGAGCCCTAGCCTTTAAAATGAGTGTTCGTTTGTAAAAATCGGTCAAACCGTTTTATTATAATTTCAATCACCGGAAATGGGCTTATCAAATCATATAAGATATAATAGAAGAAGAGTGAGAGATTGATAAATCGTGATAGTGAATGATAAAAGCTGAAAATTATCTAGGAATATCAGATTCTCGTTGGAAACTATTATTTTTTCCGACATCCTGGATCCCTAACCTTTAAAATAAGAGGGCGTTTGTCAAAATCTCTTTAGCCATTTCCTCATAATTTCTACAAGTAGAAATGGGGTTATCAAATTATATATTAGATAGAATTATAATTTTTTTCAGAGGATAATTGATTTAAAGGTAAATTAAGGAAGATTAATTTGAGAAAATTTGAAATATTTCAAAAAATGGTTCTAACAATTTGGTTTAAAGCTTCGCTATTGAAAATTTATAAACTTTTATAATACATCCCTAAAAGTAAAGGCTTTCGGTTAAAAATAAAAACATAATAGCTTTGGTAGAATCTGGAGGCGTGATGTCTAAATAAATAGTGGTTTACTGAAATTACTGCTTCGACTTTGAATGTTTTGGATTTTTTTGGGGCACATGACGAATATTGGTTTGGTATAACTTTGAAAATCATTTCACATTTTAAATATATAGATTTCATTTATTTTTAAGACACATAAATTAAAACCCTTTGAGTAGACACTAAAGTATGGACCATTTAAAACAAGAAAGGTAATAGCAATGGCTTCAATCGTAAAAAGGATAACTCTAAAACAATTAATATGGTTAAATTTAATAAATAATTGACTGTGAAACTCTGTATTTAACAATATTGTTTTATTTCTGCTCGCAAATAGCTTACTTGTGTAAGCTTTTGAATGTAAACATGATATATATATATATATATATATATTACTGTTCAGTCATGGTAGGCTCGGAAAACTTTAGATAGCTCAACTTTTAACCTCACATCCAATATTTATTTTAAGAATGCAATCACCCAAAATAATATGGTATTATATAACAGTTTGAACTTTAAATGAGCTATAGAATGAGTTTGCAAATTATTTTTTATATACATGACTCGAAAAATATACCTACATTTAATTATTTTGTTATTAATATATTAACGGGCGTAGAAATAGTGAGATTGGGAGAGTCCGGAACCACACCACCCCTGGAATTTGATATAATTTCCTAGGGGTTCCATATATACGCACACAAAATTTTATTGGCTAAAGGCAGAGGAGTAACATTTTCTATTGGATCATTACTAAAGAAATTATCTTTCTACGCCCTTGAATATACATTTTTGGCCTTGCGGAACTTGAAAATCCATTGCCACCAAAACGCAATCACACCATTAAATCCTATCAAGAAGCACTTCAATCCAATCCCTAAACTCCCTTCATGTCTATTTTAACATTATCCTACCATCGACGTATTGGCCTGAGGGAGCGGTCAAAGTTCACACCTCTGTCAGTTTCACTGATTTTTTCCCCCCTAAATTGTTTCCCACTCTTACTCCACACAAATGCGGGCAACTTTCTTTTAGATCTATAATATAGGCTTACTGTGGATTCACACGTTCACCGAAAAACAAAAGCAGAACAGAAACGTGGTCACGTGATGAGCTCTAAACCAATCACAAGATTTCCACTTTATCGGTGCAAGCTGTTCTGCTAAAGTTCAACTCATCTCTACTTTGTCTGCTCTGCCTGAGATATTCGGCACGGGAGAACCAATCAAATATCAGAACCAACCATCCCAAATCAGTGCGCATGTGCATTTGTCAACACATACGCTCTACAGCCGGAAGCAAGCAGACAGCTTAGTTGGTCGTTGTTAAGAGATTTGACCCGTTAATGTAACGCGTGTGTGTATCGATGTTTTGGATTGTACCACGACACAGCGTTATAATTTGAAAACATTCATCGGGAGAGCTATATAAAATATATGTGTATCTACCAGAAAATCCACTCAAGCAGATTCTGCTTTCAATTTCCGGCGAACGTGTGAATCAAGCTTTACTTTCCTCCTTCCATCAGCGGAGATAGAATGCGTGTAGCCCGGACGTGTAGTAAGACGCGGTGGAAATATAGAGAAAAATTCATCAAAACTATCAGTGTATTAAAAAGTTTGGAAATTTATAAGAATAATCCGGACTCTATAACTTAAAATGTAAAAGTTCTACCAAATTAAATAGGATTAAAATATATATATTTAAAGTAATAGTTTATTTCAAAATAAAATGTCAGAATCGACCACGACAAATAATTTGACTATAAGACTTTTATATAAGTAATCACATAAAATTTATGTTGTGAATTTTAGTTTTAATTATAATTGTAGATTGCATTCATAGAAATCTGTTTTTATGTGGGAACGTTAATCAATAGAGTATTTATAGAAAAGAAATATACATTATTTGACATGTAAATTTTGTATAATCAATATCTAAACTAAACTCTCCATTATATTTTTTTATCATAAAGCTCTATTTGTGATTTGAACAGACTTGTTATCTGTCGGTTTGTCGTTGATGATGAGGCAAATTTTGAAAACAACGGCACCAGGGTCGAACCTAGTGGTTGTAGAGCTTGAGTCTCTGTTCTATCCTATCACAGTCAATCAAGACGGTAAGTCAAGGACAGTGAGTACTATAGGTCACTTGTACAGATGTCACAAATAAAGCCGGCCCCAAATGCATAGTGTTTCAAAGTGTGTGTCCGAAACGCGCGCCAACAGCCATAGTCCGCTTACTTACGTTAGTTTCGCTCACCTACGTTTATGTATTTATTTATTGAGACAATGAATAGCGGCTGGTGGCGCACATCTCGAAAACGGACTTTGAAATACTGTGCGTTTGGGGCCGGTTTTATTTTGGGACATCCTGTATACCGCACCGCACCACGCGCCGGCGAATGGTCCACGAGACTTTCCTTCAAGGAACGGTACAAGTATCGCGGAGGTCAACTAAAGCCCATCATTCTATTTTAAATAACGTAGAGATTGTGAACCATGTTTTTGTGTTTGAAGTTGCAAATCATTATAAAGTATTTATCATGGTCTTAATAATTGTGTTTGGTTATAATTTTTTTTATCGTCGAGATAGCACACACCCATTAACTGTTGCGTGTTGTATCGCAAGTTAAGATACACTTTGATCCGTGAGTTTGCACTTGTAGAGGAGGGGTGCATAATATAATATATGTACGGTTGGCTTTGATGAAATATTCCTTGAAAGTACAAAATGTGTTTGATAAAATTTAAATGCTATGGAGAATATTTCCTATTTCAACATCAAGATAACTATCTATTTATATCCCATTTTAAACTCCAGATATTACTATTTTGCAGAGGTTTGTGTATTACTAACGCCAAAGCTAATTTTTGCGAGAAAAAAAAATACAAAATAAATATGAAGTAATTTTAACATCCATTACAGTTTCCAGCCTGTGGCCTGGGTCAGTTTTTTTTTCCATTCAAACAATATATTTCCCACTAGCGGCTGGCTAGGCCTGTCTTAGCTAAATATGAAGCAATAATATATCAAAATAATTGGTTATAAGAACAAGAAATCAATGACACGTGATAAACCATCATAAGGCCAAAATAAGAAAAAAAATTTAAGTCTATTATAAGTACAAAAAATTAAGGTCAAAATCAGAAAAAATAGTAAATTAATTATTATAGGTACAAAAAGTCAGTGACCAAGATCAATAATCGGGGGAAAAAACCAACGAAGAACAGGTAGCAATTTATTAAAAACAACCAAATTAATAGAAGATGTTAATCAATTAGAAGAAATGAATTGTAGGATACAATTGCACAAACTATCCTTTATTATATACTATATGTAGCTGCTAAGAAAATTTTCAGAAATAGGTTTTTAATAAAATACCTTTAAATAATTTTTACTCGTAAAAACAAACACATAAACTTGATAATCATAATTATCACTTTTTATATATAAATTTTAAACAAAATTGTTCAAATATATTTAACAAATTTTAAATTTTCAAAAATAAATTATTTGTAAGCTACCCTAAAATTATCCGTTATATGTTTAAAAAAATAAAAAAACGTATTCTTATTTATCACTAAACACTATTCACAGGCTCACATTTTTAATTCAATCTTCAAGGTCAATTTACAAAACATTTAAATCTTCTATAATTTGTTGTAAGTAAGGTACCATTAAATTAATTTATTTTATACAAATAAAGTCACGATATGGTCTCCAATGTAAAATAGTCTCCCGATACCAATTTTGAACCAAATCGCTAAAGCCAATTTTTAATATATTCAAAATTTAATAAAAATAGTCACCAAAACTACCCATAACCAAATTTCCCCCCCAAAACAAATATAAAGCTTTATTTGACATGTTTATATCAAACATTCCCCAGATAAACATTTTAAGCAAAATTGTTTTATCCATTTTAAAAATAATTGGAATTTTTTAAAATCACTCCTTAATAAAAGACCCTTTATCTAATTTTACCAAAAACAAAGTAGGCCTATACGTGTTTATGAAAAATTTAAAAATGACACCTAGACACGGGAATCGAACCAGGTGTCATTTTTCAGTTCTCAGAATATGATATCTAGATGGAGAATTCCTCACTAAAAAGCATAAATAATAGCTTCAGCAATTTGATTCTTAAGTATACGTTGTTAAATGTCATGTCACACATTGCCAAGATACCCATTTGGAACCATATCATTAGGGCCATTTGTTGAATTTTCAAGTTTTTTAAAAATCAGTCTTCTGTAAACTACCTATCCTATAGATGAGTTATTACCCCAAAAACAAGTATACACTGTGATTTTTCATGTCAAACACTTCCAAAATATCCATTTGAAACCAAATAGTTAAGGTCATTTGTAAAATATTTCAAGTTTTTGAAAAATCACTCTTCATTAAACCACCCTTCAACAAATTTTTCTTCCTTCACCTCTGACAAGATGTGTATTAATCACAACTTGTGAATGTGAGGAATTCCAGGCCTCTACCGTGGTTCGGATTCGGATTCCACGTTAAACTGTAGGTCCTCCATTTCGTCTCACAATCACCCTACCATTGCACATTAGCGTAAGTGCGTATAAGCCGAACGGGTAGTAAGACGCGGTGCTAATAATCAATCAACAAATTTTTGCCAAAAACCAATTGTGTTCTTTGTCATGTCAAACAAATAATAGATTTGCATTTTAAACAAACTCATTAGAGCTATTTTCAAAACATTTGTAATTCAAAAAAACTACTCATCAGTAAACTACCGTTAAACCGTTATGGATTCCTGGCCAGGGACAGACAGAATTGTAAAATCCACTATTTTGGGGTTCGTGTTCACATTAAATGTAGTCAATTTGTTATAAAATCGAGATCGATTTTTTCACGAACATTATATTTTCTCTTGATATGTGAAAGTAAAGATGAAGACATCATAATATCAAAAGGAAACAAAGCCCATCAAATATCTGGCGATAGATCCAAGAATCGCTAACACAATACAATAGGTCATCAACATACACGCATTCAACTTACGCGGTTGTGGTACTTCACCCTACGACTAGTAAATCCATCTATCAAGAGACACTTTATGTATTACACATGGTATTACTCGCAAGCTCACCTGAGCTGATACTATTGATAGTGTCCTCACCATTTTGTTTGCTTCCAGCTTGAACGCAAGTTGGGTCTTGTTAGTGAGCCTAATTATTGTAAACAAATTATAATATGTCTGAGAAACTTAATAGTGATGAAAGAGTACTGATAGGATACTGTATAAAGTTTCCTTTTTAAAACTTTTATTTTCATAAAAGAGGCTTTTATTAGTATCCTTTGAAACGAACAATGCGTCAAAACTACATCGTATTTAAATACCATTAAACTTACGCGGTTTTTCAACTTGCGCAAAAACCTCAGGAATAAATTAACCGCGTTTTACTTTTTCATATCAAAATAATGTATTTTAATTGTAAATATTTTCAACGTCCAGATTATGATGAATCTTTACGTTTTATATGTGCCCAAACAAAAAATAGTGGATTCTACCATTCTGTCTGTTCATTATGTCTGTCTGTCCCTGGCCACAGAACTGTAACGGTTTTATGTATTTTGTTCAAACTTGATATTTAGATAATATAGGGTCATCGGGATCGTTTTTTATTTGAGCTGACTTTTACATTTTCCCACACAAGGCAAATACGGATAAGAAAATAGCCATAAAAAATTACCCATTAGAGAAAGCATATGAAGAACTCCAGCGTTGTTGACGAGTACGTCAATCCTTCCCAGGTTCTTCTTGATCCAGTCAAATGCGGCCAAAATATCTTCCTCTTTGCTCGCATCTCCCTTAAACGCATGTAATTTACCAGGGAATCCTTTTAGCTGGGCGGATAACTCATGAAAAAATATTTCGTCCGTTTGAGACGTATTCTGTATAGTTACAAATTGATGTCCAGATAACAAACTTGCACACATTATTCATATTTATTTGTTACTTTTATTATTTTCGTGTGATTGTTTTTAATCGTGGACCGTTGACTTAAAAGAAGTGGTTAAAAGAGGTTTCACTTATTTCACTAATACTAGACCCAAATGAATAAATGTAAACTTTTTTTATAATTAATAAATTTTCATGTAGGCCTAACTAACCTTTTTTTAGTTAACTATTATATTCATTATTATTACAACTAGAGTTAGTGTCAAAATAAAAGTATATAAAACACATTTGACTCTGATTTAGTATGCCAAATTCCCAGTTTTGTAGGTTCTCTAACAAGAATTATTAATATGGGGTGGGGGGTGCTATTTTATATGCATAGAATAGATTATTTTTCTAATGATTAGAAAAAACGGGTGGGACGCCGATCTCAAAGAGCTTCTTGGGGTTCCTTGGCTGGTAGGTAATTGGAAACCACTGGCCTGACTGATAATAAAAGGCGGTGTATATAATGTACACTATATATTATATTCGAAATGAGTCAAAGTATGCTTCCTGTTCAGCGAGAGATGCAGAATTTGTTTCCTTGCGAATCGTCTTCTCTTCCTATTTTTACACTCTTACATAAACTACCAAAATAGTTTTGGTAAAGAAACCGGAACAGGTCCGTAGCCATGTCAACATTTCAGCAGCCACAGGCAAAGAAAATTTAGGAAAATTAAACAAATGCCTTGAGAATATATCTGGAGCTAATTTTTTTAATGGTAATTAAGGGCAGCGATTATATATATTAAGTACTAAACATGTGTTTAATATTTAGAAATTTACATAGCGCCTTCTAACTACAAGTCTGACAATATATTAAGTAAGTATTAAATAAAAGCATACCCAGGGGTGGCGGAACTGGGGGAAGCGGGTTTTAGGGGTGATTGAGAGTTCAAGGAGGGAATTGCTTCAAGAAAATAATTTTTGCTTCTTTCTAGATTTATTTCACTCCCCTCTTATATTTTCGAATATGAAACGTGTTAAAAAATACCCAACTATCTTCTAAGACTAAAGACATTTAATTAATATTTTTTTTAAATCATCTGAGGACTGTCCTAAATATATTTTAGGGGCATCAAAATTCCAAAAGAAGAAATGTAGGGAAGACCCCTCCAAATATATTCTAGAGATGTAAAGTTTTAAAAAAAAACTCGAGGACAACTCATTATTTTAAAGGCATCCATCCCCTCGTTAAACATTTTGCTGGGGGAGGGCCTCCGAAACTCTTTAGGCTGGAGGAGGGGGATCAAGTACCTCAAAATCCCTTTTTGGTTAATTGCCCTCCCTCCTACACACATAAGATAACGCCGCCATTGATCCAACATAGATAATTTTAGAGATGATTTCGTTGTTCTATAATAAAGTTATAGGTTTAAAATTTTGCGTTTGGAGCTTGTGCTTCATAGTCCAAAATTGTACATTTTTCAAATAGAGGTATTTACAGCTTGACCAAATGTATCAAAGACTTTGACTCTTAAATCTAACTGAAAGCTGTTTGGGGGTTGATAGCAGGACCCCGCAATCCCCTATATTATTCCTTCCTTCTATTCTTATTTCTTTGGCGACTAATTTGTGACGTGTTTTCTGAACTAACTTTCAAATAGTTTCAAGTTGAAACGTTTTGCTTTTTCCTAATCTCAAGGACTTGCCTGCTTTCATAGCTCTCGCCACATTCATTAATACTTTATATTTAAATTTTAAATATTTCATCAGAGTTTATCCAAATTTCTTACCTGAATAGTCAACACAATCACAAATAATTTTTTTAATATACTTAAATAGAATACCAATATACTTGAATTGTCTTGTTTTTTTTAAACCGCAAATAAGGCAGTATTAATATTTTATTGTCAACTTTTGGAAAGGTTTTTTTAGCCCCAATTTACCCACCTCCCCTGGCTAGGGGCTTGAACCGTGATAACGCCCTCTGCGAATGAATCGACTGTATGAAATGACAAACTTTACAATGAGGACAATAAGCACGAGGGTTTAAAAAAATTAATTTGAAATTATCAGTAGAAATTTGTTTATTTGTCATCTTATAATGTGGACCAGCTTTAATACTGGATCATACATTACCAGGTTACTTACCTCTACCAGCTCCGCCCTGCGAGCCAATCCCACCACGATGAGCCCATTCTTGACAAGTTCCCGGACAATGGCGGCTCCAATCCCAGCACTTGCCCCTGTCACAAGAGCGACCCGTCCAGACCAACGTTCCATCTTGAACTGACTGATAGTCAAGGTTTACTCTTTAGGTTACGCTACTACTTTGTCAGAATCTGTGCTCTAACCTTGAAAAATCGCTAACATCACGCAATTGACACCAATCTTCTAATTACCTGCGTCTCTTGGTTCTGCTAACATACGATCTAGATAGGAAATAACGTTTATGAGTGTTATAAAGTTAATCAAAACTAATATCATACTGTAAATTTATACGTAAAGTCATATAATTTGTATCTTTCACTTTTGATACACATAATCATCAATGCCTGTGGTATATTGCTAATAGTGTAGTAAAATGATATCAAAGTTGACCGCAAAAAATATGTTTCTACTTTATAAAAGTTCCTTTCTTCCAGAACCCTACCAGAGATGAATTTTTAGCTCTTCATTTCAAACTGTGATGTTAGTATCGAGTAGGTCTATGTTGCGTTGCAAAATTGGAGGTTGCTTAATTTCTTAGTGTTTTTTTTTCCCCCGCAGTCTTATTTCAGATGACAGAGAATTTTTATTAAGCTAAGGATATTTGGTTCGACTATCACTGATAATTTAAAGCTGTCACATTGGATATGTTCTTGTTTGTCACGGTGGAAATAATTAATAATTTATGGTAGGGGATGTGTAATTAAGTTTGGATAGAGATACTGTAATCATAACTGACATTAAAAAAATATGAGTTTAAATTTAATTTCTTATTTTAGGCTACTTTATTAAAGTGCTGGCCAACAGTCCATTCAGGGAGAGAGGGTGTGTAGGGGGAGACGAGGAGAAAGGATGAAAAATAAGAGGGTGAATAATACTTAGACAAGGGAAATAAATAACAAATTACAGACCATATTATACAACTATTAATTAAAAATAATAAAAATCCAATAGAAAAAATATAATTTCAAAGACAAGTATTATATTAATTAATGGGGGGTATGCTTTTAATATCTCTTGACGGTTAAGATTTAATTTAAAAAGGAAATCATATTCCGAAAAAAAAATGCATTTTTCACTAAATAGCTTAGAGAATATTCTATTTGTGTCTAGGGAAAATATTATTTCTATTTTGGATATAAATAATTGTATAGTCACGGAACGCATAAAATAGAATAATTAAACTAATATAAAGGCGGGCGTGGTTACAAATGATATAATTGTTAATTGAACATATTAATAATAACAAGCACATAATTGTTTTGTACTATAAGAACATAACTTGGGAGCTCCAACTTACTACGTTCAGTAGTGGCTCGTTTGTAATCAATTGCACCCGCTTGTTGGACCACACCCGTAATGTCTGGTGATGAGTTTAGGGTATCCAGCTCACCATTATGTAACCGCTTTCACTCTCCATTAACTTCATCCCATTTCGGAGCAAATATTTTCTCAAGCACTTTGTTTCAGAAAATTATGTAGCTATAGCGCATACATTAATATTGAGATAGTCGAATATGTATAAGGAAGGTATAGTTTAAGAGGAAATGTACCCGCGGTTGCTTGCAGGGGAACTATCTAGTAATAAAAACTTTCAGTACGTTCGGGTTCACCGGTCATGGTTCGCGGAGAGCGCTACATTTTGTATTTACATGGACTCACTATTCACAATTCATGCGTTTTGATACTATACTGATTAGGTTATGTGATTTGTTGTCAGGCTATTAATTTAAATAACTTATGTTTTTATGAAGTGGTTATTTAGCGTTACTGCTGTACTGAACGGGGTGAATACGTGATCCAATAAAACACGCGCTGCTATTTCACTTCTTAAGGAACTGGGACGATTAGAATGTGAATGAGGTGGCCTAGTGGTCTAGGGGTAAGGTGTCAGACTTCTGTGCTGGGGGTCCGGCGTTCAATCCTCGGTCCTGGCTCAGATTTTATCTGTCTGATTGCCAAACCCTTCCTCCACCTCTGACAAGACGTGTATTAATCACAACTTGTGAATGTGTGTGGAATGCCAGGCCTCCACCGTGGTTCGGATCCCACATTAAACGATAGGTCCTCCATTTCATCTCACAATCACCCTACCATTACACATTAGCGTAAGTGCGTACAACCCGAACGGTTAGTAAGACGTGGTGCAAATTATAAAATAAAATGTGACTGGATCAAGATTGATGATTACGGTCCTGAGTCAGATTCGGT
>CABFWB010001890.1:93246-121808 GCA_902151455.1 Timema bartmani | reverse complement strand
TTTTTTTTTTTTTTTTGCACCCGTTCGGGTTACACGCAAATATTAATTAAGCTAATATAACATGAATGAGGAAGGTAGAACGTTTATTAAATGTGCTCGCATATGCGTGGACGGAGAGTTGAAAATAATTTAGAGGGGGGGGGGGAGGGAAGAGACAGCCTCAGGACACCAAAACTTGATTTAAGTCCCAATATTCGCTTCCCCGGCGAACAAGCCTAAATTTTGTTGAAATTTGACCACGTGCTTGCAGGCACGGGTCTTCCTATATTACTTAATTCACGCATAGTTTAGAGTAGTGGTCACGAGCCCATTTGAGGTCCCGAGTTTTTAAGAGTCACCGGATATCTTTGTATTGCATATAAGATACAAAAAAAAAAGAAAAACTCTTTATGTAAGATGCAGCCTTTTTATCCTATGATAAAATAATATGTTTCATAAAATTACTTTGCCTGTAAACATTTTATAGCCTTTGGAATATTTATAGGGCGCCAAAACCTCACGTAAAGAGGAAGAAATCCTTTAGTTTATTTACATGGTGGCATGGGGTATTTTTTATACAGAAGCCCCGGGTCTGCGTGTTTGCGCCCCCCATTACCCTTTCATGAGTCAGATGTTCCGCCAATTATGGTTCTACCCTCTATAAGTCACCAACTATAGAAAGGGAATAAGCCCTCCGAGATGAGAATCATTATCATTATTAGCACTGCGTCTTACTAACCGTTCGGGTTATATGCACTTACGCTAATGTGCAGTGGTAGGGTGATTGTGAGATGAAATGGAGGACCTACAGTTTAACGTGGGATCCGAACCACGGTGGAGGCCTGGCATTCCTCACATTCACAAGTTGTGATTAATACAAGTCTTGTCGGAGGTGAAGGAAGGGTTTGGCAATCAGATAAATCTGTACCGGGATCGAGGATTGAGCCCCGGACTCCCAGCACAGAAGTCTGACACCTTACCCCTAGACCACCAGGTCACCCATATATGAGAATCAACGTGATGAATATATTATCTGTACATGGTCATTTATGACAAAAATATTTGATTAACACATAAGATGCTATTGCGAATTTTACATTCATGTCTCATTTTTTTAAACATTTTGCTATAATCTTATTTAAATAATGCTATGGCAATTTTTATCCTTAATTACAATCCTTACTAAACACTTGAAACTATATTTGGTGTCAATCAGTTAACTCTACGCACATACCAAATTTGATCAAAATCTATTTATAATTTTTAATGCTGTCCTACCTAACATACCTTTGAATTTTTGTCTTTTTTCATTAACTTATTTTATGGTGAGATAGCTCAACCAGTAGCTTTTCAATTTCTATAAATATATGTTTTATGCGACTTTTTATCATCATATTTGACAAATAACTATTTTTAACATTTTTAAGGACCTATGGCCTAAATAATTTGTACGTAAATAAATTTGTGTTTATATTTATAGAAATAATGCCCTAAAAGTAGACTAGATGTGTACCAAGATGGTTGAAAACTGGGAAACTACATTTTATGACTTAAGTTTACTTTGAACTTATTTTTTAAAAAACACATTACCATCCAAACCATTTATTTGTATAGTGGCGTACCTATTTTATAATTGAAACAAATATAGGCCTACAAGTAATGCTCGACTTTATTTAACCTTTTGAACACCAAACATTAATATTAGAGGTTTATTAAAACTTTGCACAGCTTTATTCTGGTTAATAAGGGCGGAATTAAATAATTAGTAAAGGAATTTACTTTTTTAAGGGAATAAAGTACAAAATGAGTTTTGACAAAATCAAATTTAATATTAGGCCAAATTTTAGAAGCATTATTTTAGAATAATTACTATTACTATATTATTTCCACAAAATTTAATCTCTTTTCAACATTAAAAAAAAATTGGAACTTTGAATAAAGACAACGTAATTAAATGCTCCATACTACTTTTTAAATAATCAAACATACCCGAAAATGTCAATTTTTGGGACGTTAGGAAATATTCCTTTCTTTGATATAGTACGCTGAAGAAAAATCAAAAACATACGTCAACGGTGTCCTTGTGAGTAAATATAATTGCTCTAAGTTTTATATATACTCTTAATTGATTGATTAACTAATTATAAAGCTTTTAAGGGTATACAGACATGGTATTCTTATCAAAGTATTTTCAAAGAGATTAAACATTTATTTTATTTCAAAAGAATGCTATATTCAAGCATTTTCATACAAACATTATTTTGATTATTTATCAATTCAATTTCATCAAAATTTTTCTCCAATAGGTTTGATGATTATCTCGTGTATCTGTAAAATAAAACAATGTTTCTAGTATAGGTGATATAGCTGTTGACAAAAATTAAGATATTTTTAATATTTTACTTATAATTTACAGTATTAAGTATATTTATGAAATAAAACATTTTTTGGGGGGCAAATTAAATTAATAATACATTAAATAGCTTTGTCGACCTCGGGGGTCTTGGGGTAAAGTGCACACCTCATAACTCGATGTTTAAGAGTTCAAACCCAGCCGAAGATGATGGATTTTTCTTGAGTGATAAAAATCAGTAGCACAACTTCCTTCGGAGGGGAAGTAAAACCTTTGGCCCCGTGTTGATTGTGGTATGTTAAATAACCCTAGAAAGTATGTGAAAATGACTTTCCTGGCAAAACTCGTAGGCCCTTTCACGCTCGCTCATATAAATTCAGTGTGGAAGGCAATGGGGAAACAACCACACATTCTGAACTCCCAGAGTACATGGTATTCCTACCAGATGGTGCAGGCAACATTAACCATCCGAAGTGCTGAGTGCATACCCAGCGCCTGATGGATATAAATCCTATCAAACCTACCTTCAGGTTGTTGACATAAGAAAGAAAGTAAATCATCAGCTAACAATTATTATATTGTTCCTCTGTCCAGTTAGAAAGTGAAAAAAATCGGGCCAAAATATTTTATCATAGGAACGAAAGCTTATAAATATTACTAATAGAAAGATGCAAAAGCGAAAAGTGCACAGCAAGGACTTCATTTTATATCCCATGTTGGTTATTCAAATTTCATTATTTATAATTTTAAAAAATTAGTTAATGTTGTAATAGAAGGAATATATATTTTAAGCTGTATAAATTACTTAACCATAAAGTGTGAAAAATGAAAATTTAAAAATAAAACTGTTATTTTATGAAATTAGTATTTACATTAAATCAAATCAAATGTATGTGATGTACAAATTTCTTAAAACAAAATAGGTCTATATATTATCCTAGGAATATATGTTGAATACCTTTGAAATCGAGAGATACAAAGTATTTAGCTTATTATTCTAGAAAAAACGAATCACCAAGTATTTAGAAAGCATCCTTGGCAAAGATAACGTTAAGATTTGCTGTGTTACATACTTACGTTTCTAATGTTTGTTAGGGAGATAAATAGGTACTTGAGACACATTGTGATTAAGTTTAAAGTAAACAGTCAAAATTAATTGATAGAAAAATATTTTATCAAGGTTTTATTTTGTTGTAAAACTAAAATACCATCTATTAACGATCGTCTATTAAATATTTTTTATTTAGGGTCTTATGTACCTTCTACTTCGTTCAAAACGGTCAATGTTACCGACTTATATCACCACTAGTCTGTGGATTAGCTGTGAAGCCACGCGTTCCCACGGGGCGTGGACCACAAGCGTTGACTACTCTATCATGCTCGTTTTCGTCGCTGAAGAAGCATACATAAACTGTTCATAAAGACGGAAGGGTCAAGGGTTCAGTTGAGGCGTGGCCATAGAAGAGCTAGTGAGTGGCCGAGGGCTGTGTGGTTGTACAGTAGCCCCATGGCTTCTTTGGTGCTGAATGACAGTTCACAGCTAACTTCTGATAGTCACAATGTAGGTATATACCTAAATGTTGACTGTCAGAAGTGACAGCTGCTAAACACATGTTTTTTGCAGATCATATAGTTCAGCGTAGGGATACATAATTTGTTCCGGTAGCTTTTGAAGGCCGTCAGCTGTCAGCTGTGAGCTGTCAGTCAGCACCAAAGAAGCCATGGGGCTACTGTAATCTTCTCAAACCACACCACCTTTGGTCTGTAGATGTCATCGGTAGATTTTCGCGACATTTTCTTTAGTTCCTGGCAGTAAGAAATTCTCCAGTTTTTAAACTTTACAATAACTTATTGAGGTCCAAATCTCGATATATTTAAAGCGTTACATATTCTCTTTGCTGCTGTGAGCAAATCTCGATATCGGTAATCCTCCAAAGTCGTACTGTACAAATGGACTCCATTTCATACAATATTCTAGAAAACGAAAGGTGGCAATATCATTACATTTCAGAATACGTTGCGACGACATTCTTGCTTCACGCCCACAACGCCACGACTGAAAATCAAACATTGTGGGGCCAATGACGTCATAAGCAATGCCCACAACACTAGGTTAACACCCGCCTCGGTGGTGTAGTTGGCTAACGCGCTAGTCGTGTTGAGCTCGACCGCCGAGGACGGGGAGATCGAGGTTCGAATCTCGGTCGGGTGAACTGGGGGTGGTTTTTCCTAAATGGTTTTCCACTCTCCCTCCACGCAAATGCAGATTCACTTCCTCTAAATTCAACCCTCCCAATTCCTAATCCATTAGCGTAATTAGTATTTAAGCGTATAATCCGAACGGGTAGTAAGACGCGGTGCTAAATATATACTAGGCTAACACAGGTAGTGTTGTACGAAAGCGTGGCTCACACTCGTGGTTCACGCCCCGTTTGGAGCGCTGTATAAGGGACGTCACAAAAGAAGTGAGTGCGATGGGTAGGGTTACATGACGTTAATAATGCTTATTTTAATTATTTTAGTCTTAATTAGTTGATAGGGATGTGTGCATCTTCTAAATGTCAAATTTCAAAATAATCTTCTTCACTTCGACACCTTTGCATCTACGAAATATTTCGAAGGAAGAATAAATAAAACATCGATATACAGTATAATTTAAGGTTTTGAAGGATCTCCCTTAATACGCCTTATTTATAAATATAGTCATTTTGTAAAAAATACTAAACCATATTTTAACGCCAACTACTGATTATATGGCATCTTTATAATAATAATATTATTATTATTATTAGCACCGCGTCTTACTACCCGTTCGGGTTATACGCACTTACACTAATGTGCAATGGTAGGGTGATTGTGAGATGAAATGGAAGACCTACAGTTTAACATGGAATCCGAACCACGGTGGAGGCCTGGCATTCCTCACATTCACAAGTTGTGATTAATACACGTCTTGTCAGAGGTGAAGGAAGGGTTTGGCAATCAGATAAATCTGTGCCAGGACCTAGGATTGAACCCCGGACCCTCAGCACATAAGTCCGACACCTTACCCCTAGACCACCAGGTCACCATCTTTATAATAAATCTATGTATAAATTCAAATACGTCAGAATAAAACAATATTGTGTTTTGTTTTTCTCTGAACTTTTCTCTTAATAAATAATTTAAAAATTAAAAGTAATTCTACGAGACAAAAAAAAGGCCTACTTTTGACTTCTGCTTCGACTTCGCTTGGCATTTAAAAAGTGACATTTGACCCTTTTTAGTGTCCGAGAATGTGAGAGTGGTCGTTAAACACCAATTTATTAATCAGAATGTTAATTAATTATGAATAATAAACACGGATAGTAAATACATTTATTTCGAGACGCGATTGACAAAAATGAACAAAAGTATTTAAAATTAAATCCGTAATAAATGTACCTGATCACTCGATTCATCGACTTGAACTGTCGAAAAAGTGTCGACTAAATAGTGGCGCTTCCTTTGTCGTCACCAATTTGATTAAAAAACTTTCAATATATTTTTTTTAGAAAGTGATGCTTCTGTAAAACACTCTCATTGGTCATTGATTCTAGCCATGGATCAATAAATTTTCTTCCTAGACTTATGGTGATATCTCTCACAAGTGCCCCATCTTGTAACCAGACATGGGAAACAACTAATTTGGTGTTAAAAGCATTTAATTCGTTTTAAATATTTCTTTGATGCAGCCCGGTCGCTCTCCTTTTGAGGATATGTCTGTTTATCAGATAACAACAAATTCATTAATTGTTTACTCCCCGTTCTTCTTCATGTTAAGTCAACAACCGGAAGGTTGGTTTGATATGAATTATATCCATCCGGAACTGAGTATGCAACCTGCCTTTCAGCTGGCTAGTGCTGCCTGCACCTTCTGGTTGAATTCCCATGTACTAGAGGAGTCCAGGAAGTGCCTTCCACACTGAATTTCTACGAGTGAACGTGAAAGGGCCTACTAATTGGATCAGGAAAGGTATTTTCACAGACATTTCAGGGTTCTTTTACATGCCACAATCGACATGAGACCGATGGCTTTGCCTCCCCTTCTAAGGAAGATGTGGTACGGATTTTTATCGCTCAAGAAAAATCCGTTGAACTCGGCTGGGTTTGAACCCACAAACATTGGGTACTGAAGCGTGTGGACTTTATCCCAAAACCTCCAAGGTTGACTGCTCTACGTTAGAAAATCAGATATTTCCCACCGTTATTCTTACAAAACCTTATATTTTACAAAAGCTTATAAAATATGAATCTTGACAACTTTAGATTTTGGAATCCTCATTCAATAATTTGTGTTCAAAATAACAAATCTGATTCAGTTTACATATCTTACCTGAACATGTGGTGGTGTCCCAAGCGCATACGTCACAGCATTAGCAATATCTTCAGATTTAAGAGCTGGAAACTCATCCTCCGATACCTGGGCACCGTCAGTAAATGATCTTAACATGTCTGTGTCCACAACACCAGGGCTAATGCTCTAAAAAAAACAAAAAAAAACTTTTTAAATAACAGAATTCATAAGTTAAATTTTTCAGAAACAATATAAAGACAGGTGACCTGGTGGTCTAGGGGTAAGGTGTCAGACTTCTGTGCTGGGGGTCCGGGGCTCAATCCTCGGTCCGGGCACAGATTCATCTTATTGCCAAACCCTTCCTTCACCTGTGACAAGACGTTTATTAATCACAACTTGTGAATGTGTGGATTGCCAGGCCTTCACCGTGGTTCGGATCCCACGTTAAACTGTAGGTCCTCCATTTAATCTCACAATCACCCTACCATTACACATTAGCGTGAAATGTGGGTTTACCCTTTTACAGTGATGAATTAATGGTCAGGTACTGGACGTGCTTGTCCTAGTCTTTAAGTTAGATTACAATTCATATGAGGCTACGACAGCCCTAGCATTGAAATATAATTATGGCTTGAATTTAAAAAAAACTGACCCAGGCCATAGGTTGGAAATAGTAGTAGATATAAAGTAAATACTTAAAACGTAAGTTCTTTAAAATCTTAGGGTTGAAAATTTTCACGATTACTATAGTTTCTCTTTATTTTAGAAATTAAAAATACAATTAAATTGATGATGATTTTAAAATGAGAATAAACAATTTAATTTCTCTCAAATTTTGATGTTGTCAAGTGAAAAAAAAAATTGATAATTATTACACTATTTATTGCTAATAGATCCCAGCTAATTGGACCTGAGATGTACTTCTGTCAATCTTTCAGCTCCTCACCGTGACCCTGATCTTGCTCCCCAGTTGCACCAGCTCCCGTCGTAGACCCTCGGTTAGGACAGTCACAGCGTGTTTGGAAGCAAAGTAGTGGGCCATTCCAGGGAAGACCACTGGCATATGCCCATCAATGCTGCAAAAATTATTGAAATTAACTATCTTCATAATACGGCGTCTCTCAGGAAAATGGAAGTTATAGAGATTTAGAAACATTTAGAGACTCAGACATAATACATGTGGGGCGGAAACAATTAGACAATCCATACTGAGGAAAGTGCTGGACAACGTGCTGAGGTTTGCCTGACGTCCTGTGGAGATCACCTGAGTGATATGATATTATCTTCAAAAACTGAATACCATATTTACTTTTCAATTAAAGTGTTAATTTTCAAGTTAAGCTATCGTATAATTATCTCGGCCCCACCCTGTATATTAAGATTTTATGCTATGAGCCTATTTAAAATAAATAAGTATGACAAAATAGTATAAACTTTCTCATATTGTGTGCATTATAGCTTGGAAAAAAATTTTAAAAAATCTTCAAACAAAACTGTCCAAACAGTATTTTATTTTAAGTTCAATTTTTTTAAATCAAATCATTTTAATTATTCTCTTCAATAGTGGATATATATATATATATATATCCACTATTCAATAGAATATTAAAATGCAACTCTTTAAGAAAAAACTTGACTCATCATTCAAATAAAGGGATGTTACGTCAGACAAATTAATTTCCAATGCTAAATATAAACAGTGTATCGTAATTAATAAGCGAAACTCAGAGAGGTAGGATGAGAGAGAGAAAAGGAGTGGATTAAGGTAAGAAACCTTGTGGCGGAACCGCGCCAGCAGCGGCTGTGGCCGGCCCGATCCTCGGCCCTGACTTCCATAGACTTCTTCTTACGGAGACATGTAAAGTGATTGCTTTTATTAAATGTACTGTGGGATTTGCTGTGATCAGCGCAGAAGACTAGTTTTAAAAGGTGAAGCGATAATGTGCTCTGAACCACACTGTCAGTCCATTAACGTTCTTCTTGCATACCGCCCTTGGTCACACGTGTTCTAGCGGCTTGTAGGATGGGATGGTACCAGTAGTTTTTGAACGAATCCAGGTGAATATGGTTTGCCATTTAAATAGGTGCGTAGAATGTTCTGGAAACCATTTCGAACAACTGTTGTAATCCTTATGTTCTGTTTTAAATAAAAGGTTGTGTGAATATGGTTCAGACTTTCATTCAAACATTCCTTGTTCATTACACATCTAACAGGGTGTCAATACCACGAATCTGACGTGTTTCACTGCGGTAACTGACGTGAGTTGCCGACCTGCCCCTGTGGCTTCTCTCGCATATTTTGTGGGGGTAGGAAGTGTTTCCATTACCAGGCTGCTTACATCAACCCCCTTCTTTTTTTTCATCCCCTTACTACCTCCTCGAGTTTCGCACACCAATAATTATAAAACACGGTGTGAAATGTCAACTTGAACCTCTTCCAAATATAGTGAGGCACACTCCTCCCCCTCCCCTCCGTCACACAGATAAAAAAAAAGCACTTTCCCTCGATGCAAATGCGGGTCTACTTCCTATGAATTTTTCCTTCTTCCTAGTACCTTTTACTCTCAGTAAAACCGGCCATAATTTGAGCCTCAATCTCCCCCCCATCACTAGAAATCCAGACGAAATGAGATTGACGCCTTTGTCCACGTGGTCCCCGATACGGTTTCAGTCTAAATCGTACCTGTTGATGTGAATAATGTGTCCATCGTCCACTCCTTTCTCCTTCATCAACTTGAAGGCTTCTCTGGTGCAGATGCTGAGGCCTAGAACGTTGAGGTCGAAAATCTGTTTCCAATGGGAAGTCTCCCCGTCTGCATGGACATAAAATATTCAAACAAACCCTTATAATAATAATGATTATTATTTCTATTACCCACCTCGGTGGCGTAGTTAGCTAACGCGCTAGTTTCGTGTTGAGCTATACTGCCGAGGACGGGGAGATAGAGGTTCAAATCTCGCTTGGGTGAGCGGTTTTCCCCCTTCAATGGGTTTCCACTCTCCCTCCACGCAAATGCGGGTTCACTTCATCTATATTAAACCTTACTCATTCCTAATCCATTAGTGTAATTAGTACTTAAGCGTATAGCCCGAACAGGTAGTAAGACGTGGTGCTAAGTATTAACAATTATTATTATTATTATTATTATTACTATTATTAGCACTGCGCCTTATTACCCGTTTGGTATAAGCACGTATTTACTAATTACACTAATGTGTTTCTTATTAGGGAGATTTAATATAGAGAAAGTGTACCCACATTTGCATAGAGGGGTTTAGGAAAACCACCCTCAGTACACCCGACTTGGATCAAATCCCAACCTCCTCGTCTTTGCCAGCCTAGTCTATTGCGAGAGTAGACTTTTTCTTTAAAATAAAATGGTAAAACACAGTCATACGCACTTTCTAATAAGCCGAATGACGTGACGCAATTGACAAAATTTAAAAAAAATCAACTATCAGTAAACTACTCCTTAAATTTTTTTTTTTTTAGAACAACGAACACACATTATTATTTATAATGTAAAACAAACCAAAGAAACACATTTTGAAGGAAAAAAACTTTTCGAAAACTTACAAACATTATCTATTAGTAATCACCCCGGAAAACAAGTAATATATAATTTATACAGTTTTATTTTAAACAAAATTGTCAGAGTCATCATTGAAAAAATTCCAATTTTCAACAATGTGGTATTAGTAAACTAACCTTAATTTGAAGGCAATAACTAAAATGAAATAAATACCCTGAAGTATTACCGTAAGAAATCTAAATATCAAGTTTAAACCAAAATTCATCATACCATTGAGGCTGTAAACCCAGGGACAGAGAAAGATAATTAAAATATCCCTATTTTGGTTTGGGGTGGGAATGGCACATACATTAATCCGGTTAGGATCTCACATCCGTGTCTCCCCTGAACCAAAACAGACAATATTGACGCCTTTATCCGCTTGTACATCAGTACGGTTAGTAGTTTTTAGATATTGTACAATCACATGTATATTCGCCAAAGTTAGAAACTTGATATTTATAATATATGTTCACCAAACGTAGAACTCTTTATTCTTATTCTAGTTCATTATTGAAATAAAAAGTTAGCTTGTTTCTAAAGGCTATTTGTTATTCTTTGCGAGAAAAATAACATATTTTTTTTACCGAGCCTTGTGAGGTTTTGTTTCAACTTTACCATTTGAAATTTCGTCTGTCCATTTGTCCATTTGTACTGAAATTTGTTCCGTGATAAATGTCAAATGCGTGTACCAATTTTTACCAAATTGGGCAATGACATTCTTCAAACCTAAGCCGCACAACGTATTTACTTGTTTTTTTCAGTCTAGTAATCCGTGACAAGATGGCGGCTGCTCAAAAATATATTTGTCCATTTGTTTCATGATAACTCCCTATGTGTGGACACACTTTAATGAAATTTGGTGGGTATATTCTTTGAATATTGGCTAAACGACGTATGTAAATAGTTTTGCAATCTGGTTTTTATGTTTGAATATTGTAGCGGTACAAAATGTGTCTTTTTTAATAGCTCATCTCAAATGATTTGAATTTAAAACTTTAACCATTCGATCTAGTACCTAGGGCCCTTTTTATTTGTTAATGTTGAAATCTATTGCGAGACTGATGTCTTAAACTACGTGAGCAACGGTTATTCTCTATGAATGTACTGCACTATTTAAATTAGTATTCTAGCTTCACCACAAAGGGAAAATATCAACTTCAAATCCAAGGAGAAATTATAGGAGGAATTTCAACTTAAATCCAAAGAGAAATCAAAAGACTGAAGTACGCAAAGAACATGGATGAAGTAAGGTCTATTAATCACAGAACTACCTGTAATAAATAAATAACCTTTCTAAAAGACTTGAAATAATGTCAATATTCAAAATATCAAAAACTATTTCATGTTTTTAATGGTATGACTAATAATGTTATGAAAACAATAATACTATAATAATATTATAAACAAACTAATACCTGAACCAAAAAAATTATAATCTTAAACAACCTTTCCAAATTACATGAAAGAAAGCTAATTTTAAAATACTTACCAAGAATAGTAAGTATAGATAGTTCGCATACATATCTCACCTGTTAGCATACTTAAGTATAAAACTCCAGCATTGTTGACGAGTACATCAATCCTTCCCAGGTTCTTCTTGACCCAGTCGAATGCGGCCAAAATATCTTCTTCTTTGCTCACATCACCTTTCAGTGCATGTAACTTACCAGGGGCTCCTTTCAGCTCGGTAGATAACTCCTGAAATAGACATTTTATTCAGAGGAAAAGTGTTGTTTTTTTAATTCAGTGCTTCTGGCACTCTGCAATTGAAAAAATATGTACTTTTAAAACTATCCTAGGACAGTAAATATTTCACCACCTACATCAGGGACTCCGGGGACTCGTCTAGTCTGGTTTGTCTGTGATGAGGAAGTCAGGGTTTGCCTAAATGATTACCCAGCCTTCCTCTACGCAAATGCTGGTACGTATCCCTTGAATCTCAACATCCTAATCCCTACACCAGTGATTCTCAATAGGCGGCCCGCGAAGGATGTCAGTCTGGCCCGCGGTAAATAATTAAACTGAAAATATATACATGAATAGTTATCCAAATTGTAAGAAACGTGCCATTCTAATTTTGACTATGTTTGGGTCTACCTAAAAATGTGAATCAAGCTTCTCTGACATGAACGATATAAATAAATGGTACGGCGCACCGCACAGACTTTCTCTCTCTTTCTATAAACTCGTAAGATTTCTGAACGGAATAATGTACATTGTATCATCACCACTCCACATAAGAACACGCATAAAATAATATACAATGATATATAATCAATGAGAAAAGAGGCGCATCTTTGTCCACCTAAGAGCATTTCAAACAGTTTAATGTCTTCCACAAGGGTCAACACTTCGTATTAAAATTTCGATTTCTGGTTAAAATTTTAACATTTTATAAGGTGTTGCAGATCTTCAAGTCATCGCATTGATATTTAATTATTCATTTATACATTTTGACCAATAAAAAATGTAAATATTGACTATTGAGTCTAAAATGGAGATAGATCATTGCTATGCAAACATTTCTCCTAAGAGATTTAAGGAAAAATAACATACTTTTTTAGATACTTATATTTAATTACTCTATGGCATTGGAGAATTATTGCGTTAAGACTTAAGTAGTATATGTTTACAACTAAAGCTCACAAAATTGTATTAATATATTTGCAAATATCTCAGAAACTGTTGCTTTTATAAAAATATATGTCAAATAAAAGTTTTTTATTTCTAATAGTCCTACAATTTTGCAATGATAAGTTGTTTAGTTTCTCAAATAGTTGTGGAGATACGGAAATTAACGCTTCTGTAAAGTACCCTAAAAATCATTTTCATAGGAAAATGAAAATAGCCAGTTTATTTATAATCTTAATCAACGCCTAGATACGAATTTTAATCAAAATCGTTTGAGCAGATTTTGAGAAAACCAAATTTTTCTCTTTTCGCCCTTCAGTAAACTACCCTTAATTTTAAGTTTTTATAGACACACAGACAGACGGCATTGCAAAGACTATTTTTTAGGGTTCG
The DNA here is from genome assembly GCA_902151455.1 of Timema bartmani. Lineage (NCBI taxonomy): Eukaryota > Metazoa > Arthropoda > Insecta > Phasmatodea > Timematidae > Timema > Timema bartmani. The sequence continues at coordinate 108,562 of CABFWB010001890.1, read as the reverse complement.
GGGGGTCATGAGACGTCGACATCCATCAACATTTCAGGTTAGTTTTTTTTTACGGTCGCAATACTTAAACTTTAATGTCCAAAAAGTTAAAAAAATTCATATAATTGCGTATAGATTGAAAGTTATTGATTTTATAAAAATATGTTTCGGATAAAATATCTGTATTATAAATATATATACATATTTGTAATGCTAAGTAATTTCATATCTCAAATAGTTTCGGAGCTATTATAAAAAATGTTAATTGACGCATCAGACCGGAGCCCTTAAAGCCATTTTGCCGAAATATTGAGAGTAGCCATTTTGTTTGGAATATTTATTAATGTTCATAAATGAAATTTAATCAAAATCGTTAGAGCCGATTTTGAGAAAATCGACTTTTTCTCTTTTTGCCCTTCAGTAAACTACCCTTAATTTTAGGGGTAGATATCCAATTCCAAAAACCCCTCGGGGCAACCCTATGAAAACCCTAGATATCAAGTTTCAGCTCAATCGGTAAAATAGTTTAGGCTCTAGTTGGAGGTACAGACAGACAGACAGACAGACGGAAATTCAAAAACCACTTTTTCGGATTCAGAGAGTCATGAAACGTCAAGATTCATCAAAATCTCGAGTTCGAATTTTTTGACGATCACCATACTTTCTCTACCTGTAAGATAGAGAGAAAGTAAAAATGGTTACAGGAACAAATTAACAGATGTTCATGTTGAAAACGCCCAGATTAGAAACTAAATCCTTGTCTCCTGATTTTAAACAAATCGTTGAAGGAAATCGCCCTCATTTTTCTCATTATTTTCTTGATAACAAAAGTAAAGTTTGTTTTATAATTTATATTTTATAAACTCTAAAATAAAAAAATGTTCATAATTTTATGAGTTACTTAGTTTTCATTTTGAGTACATTGTGTACATTTTTCAAATTAAGTTTTCACGCCCTCTGGCCCGCTCCATGAAAAAAGATATAACTGCGGCCCACCCTGAGAAGTAATTGAGAGCCACTGCCCTACACCATCAGTGTGATTGACTGTGTATAAACCGGATAGGTAGTAGGAAACAAGATGATTCTAAGGGCCTGAGGCAATATAATTTTGATGGCCCCCATTTCACACAAATTAAAAAAATATACTAACAGATCAAACTAAGGACTTTTTGAATCATATTTCCGATTCTTTTTAAAATTACTGGGTCCAAATTACCCGATCCTTTTAAACTCGTTTGCCCGATTCTTACTAACTTTTGCTCGCTAGGTTTGTGTTCATGTGTCAGTTAATAATAAATTAGAAAGCTTATTAATTTAATTGTAACAAAGTTATAAAGTTGCTATATTTTTATGATGTTAACATTTTGTGAATATAGTACATTTATAATAATCTTTGTGGTCACACAAATATTACAAATAAATAGAGCTAAAATATTAATGTGTGATATGTTGCAACACCATTTTATAAACGGTCTAATACAGTGGCTCCCAACCTCCTATAGTTTAGCGCCCACTTCTGAGAATTGAATTATGGCTATCACTCTCCGCCCATGCCCAAAAAAGTTAAATGTAATATGCATGCTGACATCAGTGATAGTAACCTAAAATTCATGTTACATTGTTCATTCCTAAGTAATTTATTATTTCAAACTAAATCATTGTGTATAAGTACTTTTTAGCTGTATGAATTTTAATCCTTATTAATAAAAAAAAATTTTAAAAAATTATGTTAAATGCTTATAAAAATAAATTTAAGGCCCATTTTGTTGCCTATTATTATCAACATGAAATTATTTCTGTAATATCCATATAAACCTAAATGTCTCCTTACAATTTACCACCCCACTGAAAATAAAAAATTACCTCTTGGGGGAGGTACCACCCGGGTTGGAAACACTGGTCTAATAGAAAGATACATTTATTATGAGAATAACAAGAGCTGCATTGGCATTTACCTAAAAATAGGCTGAAAATAATCTATAAATAAAAACACCATCATTGCAGCCTATCTATAGATTAAACGAAGGCCTTATGACTCAGAAATACCACATCATTGAGAAACACTTCAATATTTTTTATATATCTAACTTATTTGATTGGAGAAAGTAAGAATTTCAAGAAGGATTGGCCAGAAAGGATAAAATTATAATTTCAAGTGTGGATCCCATTACAAGTTTCAACTATCAGATATATCAACACATATCGAGTAAAGGTTTTATCGATTCACATCGGAAACATGACTGCCAAATGTAATTGAATTTTTTTTCACTTAACATTACTCTAGTATTTTTAGGGCCAGTCTTATGATTCCTGGATAAATATTTGTATCTGGTTGATAAGTTAAAAGTGCGTCTTATGACTGCCATATAGCATTTATTCGCCAGATAAAATGTATTTATCCATCACATTTGTATCGGGAGGTTTAAGTACCTGATAACTTTTATATGAAAGTTAAAATGGTCGTTGCCATAGTGACGCTTTGTTTTTCATGAGGTTTCGCCTATCAGAATTTGTTTTTAGGTTAAAATCTTGGTTCACGTGTTTAGTAGGAACATCCCAGACGCTAAATATATGTAAAGTTAGAACATTTAATTCAGATTTTTATAAAAACCTACAAGCTATTTGTAGAGCTATAGTTATATGAGAACAAATTATTAAAATGTGAGTACAATAAATGACATTTTATAAATGTGGTACCTAACTATTGACCACATTTTGGCTGACACCGAAATTAGTACTTGCAAGACAACTTAGCTTCTGCGCCCACGTGACGCCATCTGTTTCCTCGCAATTGTTTAGCCGCCATTATTTAATAAATGTTGAACGATGTAGCCACTCGCCAGGTAGTAGCGGTAGCAGGAGGGTTCATACGCATGCGCGCACAGATAAAAACAGTACCAACCTTGCGTTTTCTGCATAAACATTTATTTATCTTATAGATAGCTATCCGGCAGATAAATTCAGTCCATAATATGCGTAAAATATTAAAGTGGTTGATAACCTTTATCTGTTCACTAACTTTAACCTCCCGATAGCAATATTTATCCGGTAGTCATAAGACCAGCCCTTATTCAATTGATTCGACAAATAGTCGAGTACCTACTACTACTACTCGATTGTTAGAATTACTCGATTCTTTCCATCAATATGTTGTACTCACCTCTACTAGCTCAGCCCTGCGAGCCAACCCCACCACGATGAGCCCGTTCTTGACCAATTCCCGGACAATGGCAGCTCCAATGCCAGCACTTGCTCCTGTCACCAGAGCGACACGTCCTGACCAACGTTCCATCGTATACCGACTTGAATACTGAGCAGGCACTTAGGAGTTACACAACCGCTATAACGTTATCGTGGTGCCACTTTTACACCGAACATTTGGTATCTCTCTTGTTTCAATTAGATTTATCTGCACTGATATTGAGTCTAGAGGTCAAGACTTTTTTTTTTCTTACTATCTGTTCAGGCTATACGCACGTGTATTAATTACGCTGGTGAGTTAGATATGAGGAAGGTATTTTATTAACACCACGTCTTACTACCCGTTCAGATTATACGTATATGTATTAATCACGCTAATGATTTTAGGGATTAGTAAGGCTATATTTAAAGGAAGTGTACCCGCATTTGTGTGGAGGCAGGCTGAAAAACCTTCAGAACATTCAACCGGGATTCGAACCTCGATCACCCCGTCATAGGCACTCTAGTATACTGCGAGAGTAGTGCGTTAGACTACGCGGGCAACGAAGCGGGTTTGAGTAAGGTTGAATTTAGAAGACGTTTACACGCATTTGCGTGAACGGATAGTGTAAAACCATTTAGGAATTCAAGATTGTACATGTATTTAAAAATAACGAGTTTTTGTTCAACATTTTGGAAGTAAAAATAGAAGGAAGGAAGGGGAAAGGCCGACCGAGATTGGAATACATAAAGCAGGTTATGGCGGATGTTGATGTAAGGAACGACATGGAAATGAAGAGAATGAGTGAGAGTAGAGAAAAATGGAAGATAGGAAGGGAGGAAGTTAAACTAAATTTATAAAATGAAGTACTATTTTATTTATTTTGAACAAGAATTATTTTAGCCATTAAAAATGAAAAGATACACCTTGGCTCACGTTTCCTTCTTTTCCACCTTAAGAAGGAATTCCCTATCTGATTAGTTTGATTTGAATCCACTAGACGTCGCATAAGTAAGTTACTAAATATATCGATTCTATTTACTCCCCTGTTTACTACCAAACAACATTTTTTTTTATTAGCATCACGTTTTACCACCCGTTCGGGTTGTACGCTTACATACCTACTAAATTACGCTAGTGGTTTTAGGGTTTATGATGGTTTTATATAGAGGAAGTGTATCCACAGTTGCGTGGATGGAGAGTGGAAAACCATTTTAGAAAACTACTCACAGTACACCCGACCAGGATTCGATACTCAATCTCTGGCGTCATCGGCAGTCCAGTCTACTGCGTGAGTAGCGCGTTAGACCACGCGACCACCGAAGCGGGTAACAGCTTGTTGACTGGTCACGTGGAAAATTTATTCTGGCTGATCTTTCTTATTTTATCCTGCTTCTCCTTTTCGTTCCAGGTCAAGCTTAACAACAGTAAGTCTTTAGGGTGTTTTTTGTGTGCTTGGATTTATTTTAATTTCGACCATGCAGGATATTTATTATAGTGTTTATTATCCTCCACTACTTGAAGTTGTTAGGTTATTTTTACTGGCGTATTTGGCGAGCACTTTACGAACCCAATGATCACAAATATTAGCACATGACTTACAATATAACCTAGTTCTAGAATCAACACAACATCCAGTTCTACGGCCATTAATTCACCAACAATGCATCTTTGACCTTGTCGGGAGTCGAACCCAAGCTGCCTTTGAGGTATTTAACGTGCAATTTCTGAACCAAATCATCAGCATACGAGAATTTATTTGAAAGAGACCAAAATGGCTTACTAATTTTGCCAGGAAAATCGTTTTCACATACTTTCCATGACTCGTTTACGTACCATAATCGACACGGGACCGACAGCTTTACTTCCCTTCCCCCCTAAGAAAGTTGTGCAACGGATTTGTATCGTTCAATAAAAATCCGTCAACCTCGGCTGGGTTTTAACCCACTAACATCGAGTCCTTTAATCCTGATCCCATTTACAAATATTTGTAATCCCACAAAGTTATGTTTCCAATGGTACACCTAGAAATGTAATTAGAGAGGGGGTATAAGCTATTCTTTCCCATTGAGAATTTGAGGGACACTTTTATTACGTGTAAGAGTACATCTTTAGAATCAGACACCTTAACTCCGTCGATAGCATGTTTGTATACTGGGATAGGGATCTCGGGTTCGATATCTGGCATGGCCGAAAATTTATCATTGGTGAAATGTGTGTTTACCCTTTCATAGTGATAAATTAACGTTCAAGGACCGAATGTTGTGCCTGTCCTGGTTTTAAGTTGGATTATAAGGCATACGAAGCAATGACATGACAGGGCTAGAAAGCCAGTAATGGAAAAAGTATGGCTTGAATGAAAAATTGACGCGGACCGTAGGCTGAAAACAGTAATGGATATAAAGTAAAGCGTACATCTTTTGAATAGCAAGTCATGATATTGCTCTTAGAATCCAACCTAGGCACTTGACACATCTTCACCGGTTTCGATCAGTGTGGTCCAACACCGCAGCCACCTGGTATTCTCAACTTTTTCTTTTAATTAAATAAAAAAGGCGTAACTCATATTCATTAACATAATTAATCTCAAAGAAATTATTTTAGAAAAGTTGTATTTCAATAAACGAAATTATGTTTATATCTATTCTAAACATAATAGTTTTGATGAATCTATCAACATTTATTTTAGTATAAGAAAATATTACAAATTTATTATATAATAAATTCTATCAAAATCTAAGATATTCATAGTCAAAGTTTTGTGAGTAATTTTGAAGGGTTTCTACTTAAGGCTGTTATCTTGGACTATTCTACGGTACTTATAGATTATTTTGCAACTTTTAATTACGAAGCCACCATGACCTAATAGATATATTTAACGTGGATATTATATCATATTTTGTAAGTAAACAAAAGTAAATCTGGTACGTGATGTGTTGAGGGTTTTTTTGTTTTTGATTCTTTGCTGCGTATCTTACTTACCGTCCGGGCTATACGCTAGCATTTTTTTAATACTTTTTTAAATTTTAGGTCTAACATAAGAATTACTATTGTAGGTGGTCGAATGTTCTAATCTCTCGCAATAGTATTTACGGGGAGAAAATAATATTATATATCAAAAAATAGAAATTCACCCGCCAAAACTCGCCCTCGGCCTTCCATTCAACGAGAACCTAGTACAATGTGAGTCTAACATCTTAGACCCCTCTGCCACTACTCAGGGTATCAGGACATTCAAACTGCCTATATTATTTCCAGTAAACATTCAAGCATAAATTACCTATACATTTTAATAGAGTCGTACCCAGTTGAAAAATCGCGTAAGTCTATTGTGTTGCTTGTTCAAGTCAACAGCGTTGGTAGCAAAGCACATCGTAAAGTTCTGAAGTTTTGTGATTTTTGTGTAAATCTATAGCTCAGCCCCTTATTTTTGACATCGAGAATCCTAAGTCTTCGTGATGACCTTGCGTTCATTCATGGATTGGCATATTATGGCCTTTTTATATTTAATAATAATCGTATAGCCAAAAAAAAATACTAAAAATAAATAGATATTAAATTACGTATTACAAAATGTAAGTTAGATTTATAAATATGAATATGAATATGAAGACTACAGCTTTATAGATGAGAGATTATTTTACAATCAATATGTAACTTAGATTTTATATTAAATATTTTCCTTACTAATATACAAAATAATTTTACCAGTTGTTTTTATGGGTGTCAAACGTGGTCTCTTACCTTACTGGACGAAAACAAATTTAGGGTGTTCCAAAACAAGGTGCTTAGGAAGATATTTGGTACATAAAGAATTGAGGCTATTGGGGAGTGGAGGAGGTTACACAATTATGAGCTACGAAGCCTGTACTCAACACAAGACCTAATTAGAATAATATGTCTCATGGCATATGGTGGGTAGGATATGCAAAGTACTTGGAGATATCTATAACCATGTTCAGGGTATTGATTGATAAAGCCAATTGGAAGAGACCATTGGGAAGACCTAGCCATCGATGGGAGGATAGTATTATAACTGACCTGAAAGATATAGGGTGTAATGAGGTGGACTGGATAGACCTAGCTCAAGATAGGGATAGAATGTAATGAGGTGGACTGTATAGACCTAGCTCAAGATAGGGATAGGTGGCGGCAATGAAACTTTCAATTTCCTAATGCCATAGAGTAAGAAAGAACTTAAGTAAGTACGTAAGAAAGTACGTAAGTATTCTCCTTACTAAGTTCTTTAAAAAGTCAGATATTATCGCTACAACACACAGTTTATATTAAGCTTTATTTACAAAACATACTTTTATTGCAATAGGCCAATGGCTTAAATTATTTATGAAATTACAGGATGTAATTTTATTTTATTCAAACCTTGATAGGCAGTAATTAAAATGCAGTACGGTTAATGTTTATCCTAAATTAATATAATTTTCTCAGATGTTCGCCTAAAAATCCTTCTTCACTAGGCCGACATTCATTTTATTGATGCACTTCTCCGACTGGTTTAATGGTTACCTCGTGAATCTGAAACAAAAAAAGTTGTATTTAAATATCCTTCTCAGTAGAGAGGATAATTTTAAAAATTCTTATTTATGTCATGATTTTGGTAGGAGCCCGGTTCTGTAAGGCCTTATTTCATACCTGAATATAATGTGCATTAGTATTTTGATAGGATAAAAAGGCTTTCAGAACGGACTTCTCCCCACCGTTCTGCAAGGTGGTTTATTCTACAAAAATGCTACTATGTAGTAGATTTCTGGTACGAAATAAGGCCTTACAGAACGGGCTTCTTACCAAAATAAAGGTATATATCCAATGTACAACACACACAAGCAAACAAAAACAATAATAATATGTTTTTTAATATTGTTGAAAAATAACAACTGGACACGGGGATCCAGCCAGAGGCTGTTGGCTTAACGCGCCGATACTCCACGACTTAGCTATCCAGGATTCGTACCTTACTCAGGGCCATTATTCACTCATAGTTTAACAAAAGCATAGGCATAAGCGTCGTTCCCAAGTCGCAGGTGATTGTTCAGATAGCTAATAATTAGTCGACGATCTAACACGTCCATCACAAACTCTGCCTCAAACTATGAGCTATGGATGATGACCTTGAGCAAAGGGGAAAATCCTGGATAGCTCAATGGTGTAGCATTGGTGCGCTAAGCCAGGAGTCTCGGGTTAGATTCTCGTAACCAGTTGTCATTTTCCAATCCTATTTAATATAGTGAAAATGTAACCACGTGACCCGCTAACTTACCAAACCAATGACGATTTCCTTCAATTTTTCTAATAATAGTCATTTGACTGTTAAATAAGTACATGGCGTCATTCCGAAATCGAGTTATACTGACCAAGGGGCCTCCGTCATTTGGTGATGATAGTGACAACTTTTGCGGATAGAGGGTGTCATGTGGTCAGCACAATTGAACCCTTCGGCCGTTAATCTCAGTTATCTAGGCCAGAGCCACTACTTTTTTTTTTTTTTAGCTCTTCATTTGTTCTCACGAGGCTGAGTTGACCCCGTTCCAGATCCACTGCTACATACTTAATGTCTGGAAGCGCCAGGGAATCGAATCCCGGACCTTTGGATCTATAACCAGAAACCCTGACCACTAGACCACAGAAGTGGTCATTTAACTGTTATGTGCCGATTGAAATTATGCCAGTTCATAATTGAATTTTTACCGTGTATGAAATCATCAACATTTGCTGTAATTTTAACTATTTAAAATTACTACTTTTTAATACCAACACTTGTGGTCATGCGGTATAAGTCTTCAGTCTCTGAATATACTGAATTGTCTCCGACGGGGAAGAAGAGGAACGAATCCCGGTCGAATACGCACACCGTTGATTTTTTTACCAAATGTGACATCACTTTGGTTTTTGCCATCCACTCGCCATGCTATGTGGGCAAATTTGTCCCTGGGCACAGACAAGGTAACCACTATATACTCAGCATTATGGGAGATTCGCTGCGCTATTTGAACCGGGTTGAGTCTTTGGACACTGGGGAGTGTTAGTTGCAGCTCTCAGTGATAACAGCACTTCCAAGTGAAACAACTCACTTTAAAATGGTTCGTTGTAATGGGATGGCGGTCCTGATACAATAGTTCGGGTATCAACAATACCCCCACTCTTACCCCCCTCCCCCAACTCTTAGTCGACGGTATTTGAAGATTGTTTACAACTAGACAATTTGTGAGCAATCAATTAAACAAAATATTGACCATTGTATTCTTCGTTCTCTTTGTAATTTTCAGTCTGAATAGACTAGTTTGGGGACAGATTGGGGTTTGTTAAAGGGAAGGAGATGGGGCCGCTACCTGAACCTAGCTATGTGAAAGTCGGTTTATTGACACTAGAGGGCAATTCTGTTTGTTGTCTAGTTAAATAATCTTTAAAGTGAAATCTTTTTTTTTAATGCCTGCTTGATAGCGATGTTGTCATTTGAGAATGCACGTAGCGATCCACGTGTTGAAGGTCTTAAGCTCTCTCAATGAATGCAGCCATTTTATTCTGGAGGCCGTGGTTCTGGTGTATACCTTGTCTGTAGCCTACGGAGGAGTCTGGCCCTGCACTTGGGGAAGAACCCAGACATTTATTTGTAGGTGTGAGAAAAGTAAAGATGGGATTCAATCTACACTGGATCATAGTAAAGTCCCCCAGTAGAGGATGACAAGGAATATTTTTTCAACGCACTTGAGGTAACCTAAAATTAAATATTTTTAAAAACAAATCTAGGTTTGTAGTTTTTTGGGGGGGTTTTCATTCCATAAGACTCCAATAAGCTCCTAGCCTAAGCAATGAGCAGGAATACAAGATTATATTTCATTAAATGATTGTCCTTCGCGCATTTTAGTTTAGGCTGTCCTTTGAATTCCACCTTCTTCATATCTATCCAATAAACTTAATTAAAATTCGATTCGCCCGGAAGGGTATTAAAACTGCGGTGGAAAATTAATAAAAATAAAGGAAATTCGACTCACCTGAACATGTTGTGGTGCACCCAATGCATAGATCACAGCGCTCGCGATATCTTCGCTATGAAGAGCGGGTGGAGGTTCGACGCCCTCAGCAAGAGCCGCTCTGAGCATGTCTGTATCCACAGAACCAGGGCTAATACTCTGTGAAACGGTTCATGCAGTTTACACATACATCTTACACGATCAAATATTACATATTGTTTAATAGCACAGGAAAATATGTATACCCTCTATTTATTGGTACCACATGAAAATAAATTATTCCTGATTGGCTAGCCATTGAGCTTCCACCTTTGTTTTCCAACATTCTGAATTTGTAAAATCAAATCTTGACGATTTTGAGGGGAAATTTACAAACTGTGAATTCTTTAGTCATACATTTGGGTATGATGTCCAATGTTCTATTCGGGTGTCCAGATGATTTTAAAAACTACATTTACATTAAATGAAAGACATATTCAGATACGGCTGTATCCGTAACCAAATGCAACCAAACAATCTCCACCTCAATGTTTCTAAGTTATAATTTGGTAATTGCCTACCCAGATTTAAAATTCATAATATTATTTCCTCACCGTGACCCTGATCTTGCTCCCCAGTTGCACCAGCTCCCGTCGTAGACCCTCGGTTAGGACCGTCACCGCATGTTTGGAAGCAGTGTATGGTATTAGCCCGTCCAAGCCCCCCAACTTGTGTCCGAGTATGCTACAAAATACACACACATAAGACAATAAATAGGCCTTTGAATCAATTCGGTGTTCTCATTGTCTAACGCAGAGGTACTGTGGATTCACACGTTCGCCGAAAAACTAGCGCAGAACAGAACGTGGTCACGTTACGAGCTCTAAGCCAATCACAAGATTTCCGCCTCATCGGCGCGAGCTGTTCCGATAAAGTTCAACTCATCTCTACTTCGACCGCTCTGACTGAGATGTTTTACACGGGAGAACCAATCAAATCTCAGAACCAACCATTTCGAATTAGTGCGCATGATTATTTAACAACGCATGCTCTTTACAGCTAGAAGCAGACAGCTTAGTTGGCCTTTGGGAGGAGATTTGAAATAGCCTGTTAATGTAAAGCGTGTGTATCAATGTATTGGATCGTGTTAAGAGACAACATTATAATTTGAAAACATCCATTTTGAAAATTATCTAAAATATATGTTTATCCACTATAAATTAAAATATGTTGATAATCCGCTGTTCTAAACTAGCGTTGCAATGCATCATGGGTCAACAAACAGTGGGTGAATTGCTGCATCACTGAGAAAGATTCTGCTTTCTATTTTTGACGAATATGTGAATCAAACTTTAGTCAACCTTTTTTGATCGCATACCTAACCCCAGATATAATTTATTTTAAACTTAAAAGTTGTTGGTGAATAATACAAGTTATACATATTCTATAATCTACATCCAACATAAAATATTACACCCAAAATCATGTCCACTCAAGTGGTAAATTTTCTCAGAGGTTGCACTGGCTGTGGAACTTTTTTTTTTACAATTTCAGTGGTAAATTTTATTTTATTTTATTTTATTAAATTGAGTTGCTTGTATCTTTTTTAAGTATCTACCTAAATACTCCATAATTACTAGACTATATTATTTTACCTAAAAAATTATTTCTTTGCTCCCCTAACCCCCTTTCTTTCCACCTCTTTCTTTCCCCTCCCTAAAGTTGTCTAGTACTCTTTCACTGTGTGGTAGCGCTGGAAACAAGATGCAGCACACAAAGTCGCCTTACAGTCTTCACACTCATATCTTGATTCCCGCCTTTGTCCCATTTTGTAACACACAACACACCACCGAGTAAGATTTTGTTTTGCTGTTGTAGCAACAATGTAGGATGGATAATAAAGTGCATTCATCCTAGTTGGTGGAGTAGTTTTTGAAGGTCTTCCTGTTGGTTTTTTATCATTTTGTGGTACTTCATAATTGAGTTTTCAATTAGTTTCATTTGAAATTCCATTCTTGATTCACTTCCTCCATTTTATTTAAAAAAAATTTTAGAGCAGATATGAATTGAGGCAACAAATATCCAACAAATGTCGGAAGTGTTTTTGGTATTATTTTTTCAGTTTCTTCCTAATGCTTCGATAGCTGACCAGGTAGGCATCACTAAGATCAACTCCTCCCCATCTGACAATTGTAGTCCATCACTAATTTAGGTTTAGTAGTTTCTTGACCTCTTGCTCTGGCTGGAACCATCTTGTTATCATGTGTGGTGCTAATAAGACAAATATCCTTCTTTCCTTTCCATTTCATAATTATAAGTTTGTTTCTGTATACTGCTATACTTTCCCCTTTTTTCAATTTTGCATTCTTTATCCCTCCCAGCACTCCCTTCCTATTCTGACGTAGAGTTCCCATTGTGTTTGTTTGTTTGATTGTTACAGAGTTTGTTGTATAGATCAGGACTTTAAAACCAGTTGTCCATTGTTGTCCCTGGTTTAAAAGAGGCGCCATAAGTTCTAAAACTAATTTTGAGCCATAAGGTTCATGTTTTAGGGAGTCATCAAACATTGTATCATTGCCAACATAGATAATAAAATTCCACACATAACCAGATTTTGATTCGCATAGCTCGAAAGATTTTATACCAAATCTAGCGCGTTTTGAAGGGATGTGCACCTTCCATGACAAACGTCCCTTCCACATCATTAGTGACTCATCTACTGACACACCACACTCCTAAACTTATCATTCAGTTGGTCCAATATGGGCTTCGATTTATATAACCTCCTTGAACCACAAGTAGCTTCATTATATGCTTCATTATCAACAAAATGTAAGAATTTGAGAAGGTGGAATCTTCTTTTAGAAAATAGTTCCAGAAATATTGGTGTTTATAATATTTTCCGCCTGGAAAAATAGCCCCTGTTATCAGGTTTTTGGTGAAGACTTTGCAACTAAAAAAATGACAGTAACGTCATAATTTCATCCTTGTCTGTTTCATGCCATTGATGTAGTCTAGATTGTAATTTTAGGTTAGAACTGTTTTCTAAAAAATTGCTGAGCGTAACGGTTTGATTCAGTGCTTGTCATTTCAGCTATTTCTGGAGTTATAAATCGTTCAAAATATAACAGGGGATCATTGGGATTTTCTAATTGAGCTTTTAGTCCTGGTTGACCACTTGAAGGAAAACGTAGTCGTTCTGCGCCTACCGTTGTCCATGTGCCGTGATGAATGTTACAATCACCATCCCTACCAATTATGTCTTCTTCACTGTCATCATCACTACCTGTCGAAATTTCCACGTTTGTCTCACTATCACTAGAGCATTCACTCTCTGAAATGTCACTAAACTCATTGTTACATAATAAATCATTTAGTTCTTCATCACTAAGAATCTTAGCCCGTTTATTAAATTATACATTTTTAATAATTAGTTTAATTTTAATAATATATTTTTAATGTACGTAGCCCCTAAAATGTCTTGGTGTCTACCAGGATGAATAACACTGGTATAAAAGTGTCACTCATGTTAGGGTACAGACACGTAGAACGCTGGTTGCCAGCGCCAACAAGTATTAGCGAGTGCGAGTTAAGTCACCATTGTTATAGCTGACACAAAGAGGAAGCTTGTCTGAACTTGTCGGCGCCAACCAGCAAACAAGAATGTTTGAAACATATCCGGTGCTCATTAAGCGTGCAGACGCCCTCAAGGTAAATGTGATACTGAATCATTTAAATCTTTTTAATAATTAAAGATTTCATTTTTAAAATGACTGTCAAAAAGATTTTACTCATCAAGTTCGCATGTTTAAGCCATATTTTCTTGAGTTTGTGTCAAAATAAGTTATTTTTTATGCATTATTACATAATGCATGTATTTTATAATATTTGTGGAGCTAATTTCAAAATAATTTTATTTATGTTTAAATATTAGTATTATTTTTAAACTCCTTCTCGATTAAAGAAGATTATTCAATTTTATAATCACCGTCAGAATTAATTACAAAGAAGGCAAAACTTTCACATAATAGGCGAATTTATATATTTAGTAAAAATGTATCAAAAGTTATTGCCACAATTTTTACTCTGTAGTAAAAATGCAGTGAACTCAGAACAAATCTTGATTTTATGAAAAAAAATTATTAAAACTGTGATAAAACTGGCCATAGCTAAACAATTATATTTTTCAATATTTAACTGTTGAAAATGTTGATTGTGTTCTCCAAATATTCGTCACCCAGGATCAATTCCATCTACTATTACTCCATTTCTACATTAGAATTTCTATCTCGGTATTTTCGACCAAAAACCGTTCATAATCACTTGAAGAAGACATCTTTCCTCATGGGAAGCTATCTGCTATTTGCACTTGTTTCCAGCTTTCAACGTGGCTACCCATAAAGGATTACAAATACTGGAACATGCGCTGGTGACCCTGTTTGTGTCACTTTGTCCTTAAACAGGAAGGAATATATATACTAAAATATGGGATGTGAAAACATTGACTTAGATGTGTGGTGGCCTTATCTCTCAATGCACCCTGCGTTCTTTCACCTGTAAATAAGCACGGGCGTATCAAAGCTCGTATTCACACCCACCTCATACACTCATATGCTACAGTATATATTTTTATAACTATTCAATTTAATTGAAATTTTCATTCTCTGAACTTAAGAAAATACTTTATTTTTGATTGTAAAATAGTCCAGGGATAATTTTCCCTTTTAACTTTAATATGTTTAATTTTTATTTTTCTAAGAAGCCCCATCAAAAGAGAAGTCCTAGGTCATGCCCCCTTACCCCTACCTACCTTTAATAAGGCTCAGATTGTACCTATTGATGTGTATTATGTGTCCATCGTCCACTCCTTTCTCCTTCATCAACTTGAAGGCTTCTCTGGTGCAGATGCTGAGGCCTAGAACGTTGAGGTCAAAGATTTGTTTCCAATGCGATGTCTCCCCGTCTGCATGAAGGTAACACAAAATTAATCAGCTAAATTTCAATTAATTCTTCATTCTATAAAACTGTTTTTACATGTAATCCTAACTATTATAAATGCGAATGTGAGTTTGTTTGTTTGTTTGTTACGCTTTCACGCCTAAACTACTCGACCGATCATCATGAAATTTCCCATACACGTTGTCATGGGTACAGAAAAGGACATAGGGTACCTTTCATCCAGAAAAAATGC
>CABFWB010001890.1:52730-91803 GCA_902151455.1 Timema bartmani | reverse complement strand
TTCCAATCAAACTTAGTTTTGCTATTACTATTAACAAAGCGCAAGGGCAAACATTGCAGGTAGCAGGGGTTCATTTGGAAATGCCATGTTTTTCCCATGGCCAGCTATATGTAGCCTGTTCGCGTGTATCCAATAACCAGAATTTGTATGTATTTGTGCCAAATGGAAAGACATACAACATAGTATATAGGAGCGTCCTAAAATAATGATCTATTCTGTGCCCATGATTGCAATGGTCAAGAACAAGCGGAGTAAATAAGGGATGTTAATTAACTGTATGTAAAATTTAAGATGGAGTAGGATCTTCCAATTCGTGGAAAGGCATAACCTATGACTCTACTGACACACACTCCGCTACTTCTTTTCTACTCCTACACTTAATCCTGATTTATATTGTGTAGTTTGTTTTTTTCTTTATCTCTACCTCTATTGACTAACAACCTCAATATGTTCATCGTTTTATTGTCATACTTGCTGTGTCAATCGACAACCTGAATTTATTGATAAATTCTACATTAACGCGAGCGAAGCCACGGGCAAAAGCTAGTCATAAAATAAAACTAATCGTGCCCAGACGAAGAGTCGCCTAAATCAACTTTCGTTTTGGTCCAAGTCACGGGGTTCGTAGTAAATCTCAGAGTAAGCTCAGATGGGTTGTGATTTTTTTTGAAAATCTACAGCGGAATTATTTTTTTATTTAAAGACCTTATAAACATTTTTTATTGTTATTATATCAAGAACCCTGTTTAAAAAACGTCCATATATTCATCAACTAACGTAAATTATATATAGACTGAAACTTCGCTATTGAAAATTGGTAAACTTCAATATATGCCTAATAATCCACGAAACTAAGGTTTTTATATAAAATTAAGATTAAATTGGTCTGGTAGAACTTGGAAAATTTCTATCGAAATAAATAATCGTTTACTGAAAGTATGGCCTACATTTGACTTTTTTTAAGCACATGAAAATGATGAATAGTTGTCAAAAGGAATCGTTTCACAAATTAAATAGATTTCGTTTATTTAGATGACCCATAAATGAAGGCCCTTTTGATAAACACTACAGTAGGGAGCATTTAAACCAGGAAGCCCTCGGAGATAGAAGTATTGTGATTGACTAAAAATGTATTTCTAGTTTAGATGGATGTCGACGTTTCTGTGACACCATGAAATCGAAAGAGTTATTTTTATGATGCCGTTTGTCTGTATCTTGGCCTAGAACCGAAATAATTTACCGATCGGGCTAAAACTTGATAGGCCAGTATAGGGTTTTCATATGGTTCCCCAGAGGAGGTTTTTAGAATCAGATGTCCATCCATAAATTCTTTGACTCAAGGGTCAAAAGAGAAAAAATCGATTTTATCGAATTGTTCCTAACGATTTTGATTACAATTCGTATATAGGCACTGTATTACATGACGAACAAAATGGTGGGTCTCATTTTTTACGGACGGTAACGTGACTTAGAGAGTACTTTAGTACTTTACGAAAGCGGATATCTCCAATCTCGATTATATCCTCGCAGACCTTTGAGATACGACATAACTTGTAGAGTATGACCATTAAAAATAAAAAACCTTTATATGAAATATATTTTTATAAAATCAATCGGTTCTGGGATATAAGCAAATCTTTTTTTAAATGAAGGTCTTGGAAATTGAAAGTTGCTTGTTATGTTCACTGAGGGAACGAAATATTTCTCTTTTCTCGGTGTTTCAGTAAGAGTGTATATTATTTTGTTTCTGTTAAAGTGTATATTATTTTATTTTATTTTATTTATGCTGATTGGTGTAAATGGGATTGTCTTTTTGCCATTACATTTACTACACAATGTATAGTATTTTGTTTCACATACCTTACGAATTTTAAATAAATATCTAAATTTTTTAGGTAAAGGAGTGAGAAATTCTGTTATATAAAACACTTTTTTTATTCCAACCATACATGGCATTTATAAAGATCGGTGTTTATGTAGAAACGTTGATAATACTTATAGAAAATAAATTGAAATTATTTGATAAGTAAACTTTGTTAATCAATAGCCAAACAAAATCTTATATTATCTTTTTACTCGTCAAAGCTGTTTTTGTGATTAGATATGGTTGGTTATGATAAAATAATCCTTAAAGTACAAAAGTTTTTTAAAATTAATCTTTATCGATGATATCGGTAAAAAAAATCTCAAATATTTCTAATAGTGATGAAAAAGCTATGGTGCCTATTAACAAATACAAATTTTAAAAAAACTATGTAAATTAATCATTCTTATTCCGACATCAATAAACTGTTTATTTCACATTTTAAACTTTAAATATGATTATTTCGGAGAAGTTTGGTTATTCCTAGCATCAAGGCTAATTTTTTTTAAATAAAACAAATCCAAAAAATTGTTTGTAAGGAAAAGATCATAAATGACAGGTTATTAACTATAATACGGACAAAATCATTAACATATGAATAATTATAAGAACAAAATTAATTAGTGAACAACTAAATCAATAATTAGTCAAAACAACAAAGAGTAAATTATAAAAACAACTCAATATATAGGTTATGAATTAATAAGAAGCAATCATTAGAACAAAAGAAACCAAAGCCTGTATAGTGTCCGGCAATATATCTCAGAATCAGTAGTACTATACAGTAAGTCCTCTACATACACGGATTCGAGTTACACGGTTGCGTTACTTCGTCCTACGGCTAGTAACGCCATCTATCAGGTGCCACTTTAAATGAAACCATAGCTGGTAGAGTCCTCGCCATTTTGTTTCCAACTATAGCGCAAGTTGGGTCTTGTTAGTGAACCTATATAGTAATTACTGTAAACAAATTATAAACCCTAAATATATCTAAGAAACTTAATTGTGATGGTACTGGATATGGTAATGAATATGGTACTGAACAAAGTCTCATCTCCTAATCAAAGTTTTATTTTCATAAGCTTTCATTATTATTATTATTATTATTATTATTATTATTATTATTATTATTATTATTATTATTATTATTCTTTGAAAATCTTCGGAATGAATCTAGCATTTATTGTAGCAGAATTGTGCTATGCATATACAAATAGTGTTTATAGATTTTTAATAACATTTATTGAATTCCAAATTAGATAAAAATAATTATTTCTGGACTACCCCTAAAGATCTTGCCTTGACAGTATTACCACTTGTATTGTAAACTCGCCGAACTGACTTTTACATTTTCCTACACAAAGCATCCAGGAATTTAAAAAATAACCCTAAAAAATTACCCGTCAGAGAAGTCGTATAAAGAACTCCAGCGTTGTTGACGAGTACGTCAATCCTTCCCAGGTTCTTCTTGATCCAGTCAAATGCGGCCAAAATATCTTCCTCTTTGCTCACATCACCTTTCAGCGCATGTAACTTACCAGGGGCTCCTTTCAGCTCAACAGATAACTCCTAAATAAACATTTTGTCCGTATGAGGCGTAGTCTTTATCGTTATAAGTTATAGATGGTCTAGTTAATAAAGGTGAAATTTGTTAGATGTCGTTTCAAATAGATAAAGGTGAAACGTAAATGTATACATTTAATGCCAAGACGTGTCTTTAGCGACTATCTTAATATAGTAAAACAACCCCACAACAGAACGTTATTTTACCAATAAACCAAAGGAGCCAAACCAAAATACAAGAGATATAAGTTTCAATCCTCATTAAGGCGATTGGCCCTTTTCATTTGGCATAGAAATGCAGAGTCATGGGAACAAACATTTATCTTCAAATCTTGCTATTGTTTTGCAATTTTCTTTTCAGAAACGGTTTGTTCAAGAATAGAAGCATGTTGATTAAGTTTTACTTTTTATAAACACACCTCTATAATTTTAACAGTGAACAAATATCGATAAAATTTACAATTTTCAATAGAAAACTGCCAGCTTCATAACAAAAAAATAAGAAAATGTAACCCCTAATAAACATCGATACATTATATTAGAAGGGGAGTTGAAAATATTAACATAAAAATTTCACTCATTCTCGAGAAAACTGATATTTCCAAACGGATGATTTTTCCGCAAGACCTGTTCGGTAGCTAGCACCATCTACGGTTCCCGTGATCCATCTCTTCTTGTTGGTGCGGAAGGATACCTTGGTTGGTTGTGAAGCCACGCCACGCCTTTCACACTCCCGCCCACCATCCCACAAAATAGGTTTTAGATTTGCACTCAATGGGGCCAAGGGCCTTAAGAATAGAATGAATCAGTAAGCAGACGTCCTACCTACTAATATATATTTTAGCACTCAGTTTTATTACCCGTTCGGATGATACGCTTACCTACTAAATAAGACATTGAAAATTAAAGTTGCCCAATATTATAATTAACAATATTACATGATTAACAGTTTTCCACGCACATCAGCGAACACGTGGATTACACGCCTAGCTCAACTAGTCTGGCTTACCGGTGACAAGGAGGTCCGGGTCCGAATCCTGTCTAGATGTAACGAGTGTTGTTTTAACTAAATGTTTTTCTACTCCCCTTACACCCAAATGCGGGTGCATTATTAGATATAGGCCTAAGCATACTTCCTTTTAACAAGTGGTGCATAATTTGATCCAAGCTAATATTCTTATTTTCTACTTTTCATATTTTCCCATTAACAACCAAAGTAGTTTTGATCATGCAACCGGAATAACGTCCTCTGAGGCTTAGTCAATTACATCAAATGATGTTTTTACAATAAGGACACTAAGCATGAGGATTAAGAAACGATATTTAAAACTATCAGTAGAAATGTGCATATTTGTCACCTTAAAATATGAATCATTTTTAATACTATACTGACAATATCAGCTCCAATACCAGCACTTCTTTCCTGTTACTTGATCCTCATTGTACACTCATGTTGTACTCACCTCTACTAGCTCCGCCCTGCGAGCCAAACCCACCACGATGAGCCCATTCTTGACAAGTTCCCGGACAATATCAGCTCCAATCCCAGCACTTTTTACCTGTTACTTGATCCTCATGGTACACTCATGTTGTACTCGCCTCTACTAGCTCAGCCCTGCGAGCCAATCCCACCACGATGAGCCCGTTATTGACCAGTTCCCTGACAATAGTAGCTCCAATACCAGCACTTTTTACCTGTTACTTGATCCTCATGGTACACTCACCTCTACTAGCTCAGCCCTGCGAGCCAATCCCACCACGATGAGCCCGTTCTCGACCAGTTCCCGGACAATGGCAGCTCCAATCCCAGCACTTGCTCCTGTCACCAGAGCGACACGTCCTGACCAACGTTCCATCGTGAACTGACTGATAAGATAGGTTTAATCTTAAGTTACACAACTACTTTATCTTAATTTGTATTGTAACCTTGAAGTATCACTAACACCACTCAATTAGCACCACTATTCTAATTACCAGCATCTCTTTGTTCTGCTAACATATGATCTAGATAGGAAATAACGTTTTTGGCAGTTATAAATGCTACTAGAACTATATGCTTATAAGTAAGCTCATGTGATTTGCATCTGTCACTTTTTATACATGATCAATGCATGTGAAGCAGTACAAGTAATCAATTAAAATGTAATGGATATTAAATGTTATCTATTAGCATCTACACTTGAGCAAAACAAGTTGAATGACAGGAAGCCTATAGGGTGGTTTTTGTATGGTTGGCTATGATTTTGAGAGTCCGGAAAACATCTCAACCAGGCTATTTACTATAGAGATCTTTTTATTCAAATATTACTCCTATTAGAGCTATTTATTAACATTTGTTTTTAATTATTTGGCCTATTAAAACATATAATATAGACATACACAATGTTGAACTGTAACGACTTTCTATTTCCCCTAACTATTACCATGATTGAAATTTCCGGAGCTTGGAGTTTTCCTCCATCTCTGAGTGTGTTTAAAATTGAAAAAATCTTTACCTACATATCTAATTTTTTTAAATAAAATTACAACCGAAATTTATACTTAAACAATAACCACATAGAAATTTAGGAATCTAAATTTGTATTCCTACAACGCAAATTAACCACATTAAGGTATACTGAATGTTTTCAATAATTTATATCTTTAAAAAATTGATTTTAATCATTATAATTAATTATTTTCTGAAAATTAGATGCTTCTAAAAGTTAATCGGGTGTTAGCCTCAACTAACAAATATTAGAAAATTGGGTGCCATTAGTAGCTATTCAGAGTGGGTATCTCTTGGGATTCTTTTGACAATTATACGCCTTAGGAAATTATTTGGAATGAGATTCTATAGGAATTTTTTTTTTAAATCTTCGAAGCTTATTTAGAGTGACTTTCACTTGAAATATGTTTATACGTGGGTTTTTAATACACAGGGGAAATATTTGATTGGAAGGGAGGGCTTAAGATAGTCCGAGACCCCCCAAAATAGAAACAGGATGGCTTAAACACNGAGCCCCTGCCTTTGACTTATATTAAGCGTAATTAATCTGTCTCAAATTTTGAAAAAAAATTGACTTGACTTAGTTTTAACGTAACTCAATATAGCTACAATATTTTGCAATTATTAAAATAGTTTGTTTTTATGGGTCATTTTAAGTGAATCATGTGAATCCGATATTAAAAAAACAAACCATTACAACTAAACATTCCAAAACTTAGTTTATGCGCAGTACTTTCCTAAAACAATATTATGATCTTGGATTCATAACTTATATTATATTAACTTTTTCAAAGGCTTTCAAAATATCGAAAGAAATCTATTTTAACTAGTTTTACAATCAATTATTTTGGTTTAAAAAAATATAACTACTTGATAGCTTGTACCCAGTAAACTACCTGATTTATTAATGCTTTTTAGCCTCCCTTGAAGCTAGTGGTGGTTAATGTATTCTTCATTGTCTTTTCCATCCCTACTTATAATATGTTAAATACAGTAACTAAATATATCAATATTATGTTAACCTTATGTAACTTATATATAAACAATACGTACTATATGTTGTACCCGTCTTTGCCAGGGTGGATTTCTGAATGTCACAAAATCGACTAATCCTGACGGATTTTTGACGGATGTATGGATGTATGGATGTATGGATGCGCGATTTGGTGGTGGGGTACCAAACTTTATGGCTGAGAGTTGTTCGTGGATGGGTGGATGGGTGGATGGGTGGATGGTTGGATGGGTGGAAGGATGGGTGGATGGGTGGGTGGATGGGTGGGTGGATGGGTGGGTGGATGGATGGATGGATGGATGGATGGATGCGCGATTTGGTGGTGGGGTACCAAACGTTATGGCTGATCGCTGTTCCTTTTAAAACATTCTGATAAATTACGTTTATTACGCTGTCAGAGTTATGAGCATTTTTAAAAATTGACGCTCTAAGCTGACCATTGAGCAAGCGTCATATATTCGGTTTATAGTAGGAAGGGCGATCTGAAAGGCCTTTTTCCCTGTCAGATATCTTCTATATAGGATTTTCGTAGGAGAAAAGGCCTTTTAGACTTCCATTTAATTTTTATTCTTTTTACTTTCTCGCTATCTTACAGGTAGATAAAGTTTTCTGATCGTCAAAAAAATCGAACTCGAGATTTTGATAAATGTCGACGTTTCATGACCCCCCGAATCCGAAAAAGTGGTTTTTGAATTTCCATCTCTCTGTCTGTCCCTCCAACTAGAGCCTAAACTGTTTCACCAATCTGGCTAAGACTTGGGATCTAGGGTTTTTATAGGGTTCCCCCCGAGTAGTTTTTTGAATTAGATATCTAATCCTAAAATTAAGGGTAGTTTACTGAAGGGCAAAAAGAAAAAAAGTCGATTTTCTCAAAATCTGCTCTAACGATTTTTATTAAATTTCATTTATAAACATTTATAAATATTTCAAACAAAATTGATACTCTCAATATTTTGGCAAAATGATTTTAAGGGCTCCGGTCTGATGAGTAAATTATCATTTTTTATCATATCTCCGAAACTATTTGAGATATGAAATTACTTATCATTACCAATATGTATATCTATTTATAATAAAAAAATATTTTATCCGAAGCATATTTTTATAAAACCAATAACTTTAAAGCTATACACAAACATTTATATTTTTTAACTTTTCGAACACAAAAGGTTAAGTATTGTGACCGTAAAAAAATCTAACCTGAAATGTTAATGGATATCGGCGTCGCATAACCCCCGAACCCTAAAATGTGGTCTTTGCAATGCCGTCTGTCTGTGTGTCTATGTTTCAACTTAAAATTAAGAGTAGTTTAATAAAGGGCGAAAAGAGAAAAAATAGATTTTCTAAAAATCAGCTCTATTAATTTTGTTTAAAATCCGTATCTAGGCGTTGATTAAGATTATAAATAAAATGGCTATTTTCAATTTCCCATGAAAATTAATTTTAGGGTACTTTACAGAAGCGGAAATGTACGTATTTCCACAACTATTTGAAATACTAAATAACTTGTCATTGCAAAATTTTATTACTATTAAAAATAAAAAACTGTTATTTGAAATATATTTTTATAAAACCAACAGTTTCTGAGATATTTGCAAATATATTAATACAATTTTGTGAGCTTTAGTTGTAAAGAGATACTACTTAAGTTTTAACGCAATAATTCTCCAATGCCATAGAGTAATTAAATATAGCCTAAGTAAGTCTTAAAAAGTTTGTTATTTTTCATTAAACCTCTTAGGAGAAATGTTTGTACAACAATGATCTATCCCCATTTTAGACTCAATAGTCAATATTTACATTTATTATTTTTTATTGGTCAAAATCAATAAATGAGGAATTTAATAGCAATGTGATGATCTGAAGATGTGCAACACCTAATAAAATGTCGAAAATGTTAACCGGAGGTCAAATTTTAATAAGAAGTGTTGACCCTTGTGGACCCAATATTGATCTTTTTGATTGGTCCAAACATACAAATGAGAACATTAATTCTTTAAAAATAAAATTATAAAATTTAAACCGGGACTCAAAAAATGTTTTACATAAGTATATTACCATTTATGCTTGGGTTTGCTAGTGTATACTATTTCGTTTTACATATTTTACGAGTTTTGAGTAAATATCTCCATTTTTAAACAATAGATCGAGAAAGTCCCTGCGGAGTTCCGTGCCATTTATTTTTAACCATTTTACTATAAAATATTTTTTCCTGTCAAAGTTGGGTAGGCTACTTTATGTAAAACTATGTAAAAAGCGCATAAAGGGTAAACGGGGTGTAAGGTTTAAAAGGTTAAAAAGGTTAGAAAGCGCAAAAAGGGTAAACGGGGTATAAGGGTTAAAAGGTTAAAAAACGCAAAAAGGGTAAACGGGGTATAAGGGTTAAGAGGTTAAAGAGTGCAAAAGGTCAAAAGAGGTAATTTAAAGTGGTAAAAAAGGCTAACAGAGGATTGTATTTTCTTTTTTAACAATTTTCACCTTTTTTCCTTTCTATTCCTTTCCAGCCTCTTTTTATCAATTTATGCTTTTACGGTTTTAACCCTTTTTTAAAATTTTACAGTTTTACATAAAAAGTTGATTAGATTTGATTTTTATCCTTTTTAACTTTTTTAGTGTTTTAACCTTGAACTATTCTCACGGGAAAAGCCGGGTACAGTAGCCCCATGGCTTCTTTGGTGCTGGCTGACAGCTCACAGCTGACAGCTGACGGCTTTGAAAAGCTACCGGACCAAATTATGTATCCCTACACCGAACCATATGATCTGCAAAATACGTGTGTTTAGCAGCTGTCACTTCTGACAGTCAAAATTTAGGTATATACCTAAATGTTAAATGTCAGAAGTCAGCTGTGAACTGTCAGTCAGCACCAAAGAAGCCCTGGGGCTACTGTACTTCATGCAACCAGTATATAAAAAAAATAACATGAGTGTAGGTTTGAGTTCTGAAAAATCTAAGCCTCCTCGAGATAAGGTGGAAATCTGAAATTTTGGAAGACCGTTAGAAGAGCCACTTTATTTAAGGAGGAAAATCTACTAAATTATAAATTTCAGCATTGGTCTTCAGGAAATGGAGGAGAGGGTTAAAAATAGGAAATACGTTTTAACTAATGTAGAAAATTGAAATTTGGCATGCAGGTAGAGGGGGCACTCCAGATAGTTAATTAAGTGTTAAAATTTCAAATTTATAAGTGAACGTCAAATGGGAGTTCTAAATTGGGATTGTCATAGTTAGCCTGGTATTGTGCAAGGAGGAATTATATAAACACTGGCAGCCGAATGTTTAACGTCATAATTTGATTTAGTGCTAAGAACGGATCTGCCTGCTAGTAAATCATATATCTGAGATAAATTCACCCAAAAACATTTGATATTCGTTTGTACTCCCAACTAAAAAAAAAAATAGTGTCTAGTTCTCTTAACAATTAGTGTGTTATGGTCAGATAAATAAATTGATCATTGCACAATGACGTTCGTTGTTAATCGTGGCTTCATGTAATGGAAAATTATGCTTTCTTTTTCTTAGAATAATTTTAAATAAAAGCAATTAAAAATACATACAATTTGGTAAAACAATGACAAATAACCTTAATAAATATCTGTATTTTCAACACAATACCAATATTTCAAATAAATAAAAATGCACCTAGCTATATATTAAATTTTAATTTTCTAGCATATCTGAAATTATTTTCTTATTTTGACCCACTCTGTTTACCGGAGACTAGTTTTGAAATTTCCCATTTTAAGATTTTTCTTGTTAAAAGGGGCAAGACCTTTTTTTTTTTTGCCAAATTTAAACTGGATATTTCTTCCATCTATAAGTGGGTTTTCATTTTCGGACAGACATACTTTCAGTTTTATGTATAGATATTTATTTTTCTGCGTCTTATTATCAAAACAAGATCAAGGAATTCTGGGGTCAGGGGCCACTTGCAGAAACTGGGACCCGCCTCTCCCAACTTTTACTTTTAATACCTGTTTAGGTTGTAAGTACTTTTTCTTAACTTTTAACTTTAAAAGGCCAAACAAATTTAAAACCGTGTGCACAATAAATTCAATTTTAATCAGCTAATATAAACAGTTCTGTTTGGATTTCACATTGTATTAATTAATTTTTACATTTTCTTCGACCACTTTAGTAATCGAATGGGCAGATGAATCACTCAGGCAATCAAGTGGACTGTCAATGACGAGGAAATCTTCAGTTTGAATCCCATTTTAAATAAAATAATTATAGTAAAAATACGCACGTGGTATTATAGGGGCCTATTCAAACGTGAGGCCTGGGGCCATGAGGAAATGTATCTGTCAAGTAAAAATCTCTTTAGTATAGTTAATATTGAAGTGATTTCTGATAACATTTTCTTAAGACGGTAAGAGTTTCAGCTCTATATTAAATAACCAAGAAATCTTTCTAACGCAAAGTTGAAAATAAGAAAATTTGTGTATATACTTATCTTAATTTAGTTTAGCACCGCGTCTTACTAGTCATTCGGGTTATACGCTTAAGTACTAATTAGGCGGATGGAGAATTGGGGAGGTTTAATTTAAAGTGAACCCGCATTTGCGTGGAGGGAGAGTGGAAAACCGTTGAGAGGGAAAACCTCTAGTTCACCTGACCGAGATTCGAACCTCGATCTCCCAGCCCTCGGCAGTCGATCTTAACACGAAACTCACGCGTTAGTTATCTACGCCACCGAGGTGGGTATATATATTCTTATTCAAACCATTAATAGTGAGGGTGTGTTTACTTTACATCCATTACTGTTACCAGCCTATGTTCTGGGTCATTATTTTTATTCAAGCCATACATTTTCCACTACCGGCTTTCTAGGCCTGTCGTAACTTCATATTCCTTACAATATAACTTGAGACTAGGACAGGCACAACATCCAGTTCCCGGCCGTTAATTTATCACTATGAAAGGGGAAACCCACATTTCACCAATGATACATTTTCGGCCATGCCAGGAATCGAACCCGAGACCCTTAGCTCAGTAGGCAGACAGGCTACCGACTGAGCTAAGGTGTCGGATTGAACGTGTGTTTATTGTTGGCTAATATAAATAAATGTTAAAAAATAAATATACTCGATATAAATCGAATTAAATTCTAGCACTTACCGAGGAATAGCTAAACCGTTTATTTGTTTGGAGTTTAGTTTCAACTTGCTACCCCAAAACTTTCTTTTCTTCGCTTTAGAATTTAGAGGGTTGCCATTTTTTATTCCTCGTGGACATTGTTTTATTTAGAATCAAGGTACAAGATCAGCTCACAGATTAACAAACAAGATCTCTTAGTACAAATTGTTGAAATTATTTGAAACTATCACAAATATTTCATACACGAAAGAAAAGAAAAACTATTCAAACATAGATTAAGTATTAAAAATAGCGTGGGTAGTAAATAAAATTACTTGAAATTTTTCAATTTTCAAAGCAAAATAAACAAAAAAACATTAGAACTATTCACACTGAAAAATGTATATTCGAAAATCAGTTTGTGACGTCAGTCAAAACAAATCCTCGTGGTACTTTCTGCAAGCTATAAGTTCCTGATCGGTGGAGGAAATGTCATCATGAAACACACACACAAGAACCGAGCGGTGGACTCAAATCAATCAATCAATCAATCAATAGATCAACGATTTTCTGTTTTTAAAAATACTACACTTTATGTGGTGCTTCAGAAAACTGTTCAGGTGAAAGGTATTAAAATATAAAGGAGGAGAATAATAGTTTACATATTTCCATAAAATGTTAAGATATATAAAAAAAATTCTTCCAGATAACCTTAAAAAAAACTACTAGGTAAAAATGATTTAAATTATATTGCTATCATAACATATTTATAGCTTCACTATCCTCAAAACTTTTCTCCGACTGGCTTAATGGTTATTTCATGGACCTGTAAAAAGAAATAATTACTAATTTTTTTAATAAAACATATTTTTTCTATAATAATTTTATTTGATGGATTAGGAATATATTTTAAGCATTTAATTTTATAAAATAAAAATTTAAATAAAAATACAACATAAAATTTTCAAAAAAGTATAGATTTAAAAAATAAAGTTATCAAATGCCAATCCATTGAATAAACCAAATAACCTGAGCTGTTTTTAATTTCAAACCAATTGCTTCCAGATATAAAAAATTAATTATGTGACAATAAACGACTATTTTTATAATTAGTTAAGAATGTATGGGTTGTGTTCAATGTTTTATCTTTTTAATTAGGCGAATAAACCTTAATTGCTACGTTTAACATGAGAAATATTATCTTGACTTTCCACTGCATCACGGGTAGGCAACATAAGTAATAATGATGAATGGATAAATATGATGTTTTAAAAAATTACTAGAACCACTCTCACGTATTCATACGCCAAGTCACGTGATCCGCACTTGTCACATTTTATAGATATTGTCAATACCTTTAAAATAACACTAATAATAGTATAGTAATATGTGTTCAATCAAATAATATGTTTGTATTTTCTGAAAAAATTATCAAATGTCCCTAAGTAAGAGAATCAAGGTATACACATGAAATGTTACTTTTCTAAAGGAACCAGCAGACGAGGAGAAACTCCGGACTTACCTGAACATGTGGAGGAGTGCTCAAAGTATAGATCACAGCGTCTGCGATATCCTTACCCTTTAGAGCAGCGATATTGGCAAACACTTCCTCATCATGATGAAGAGCTATCCTCAACGTGTTTGTCTCAACGCAGCCAGGTTTGATACTCTGTGGGGATATATATAA
This sequence comes from Timema bartmani, assembly GCA_902151455.1. Lineage (NCBI taxonomy): Eukaryota > Metazoa > Arthropoda > Insecta > Phasmatodea > Timematidae > Timema > Timema bartmani. Next base: position 78,110 of record CABFWB010001890.1, on the reverse strand, counting down.
CACACAAAATTTAACATAAATATTAAATTAATTTACTAAGGTTAGAAGTGTTATACCCTTACAAAAATTTAATATACATGCAAGAAATAGAATGCCATTAAAACATTTCAAAAAACTTCCCAAAAAGCTAAATTATTATTCGTTGAACTACACCCAATTTTGACTAAAATTGCTTGATAGTGCTGGATTAATAATTCAAATTTAATTTAACTGGCGTTAAAAATATATTATTAAAAAATGATTTAGACATAAAAAATCTACCCAGTATTCACTATTAGTATGTTAAAATAGGTTGCTAACAAAATAATAAATTGAGAACATTCTAAATGTCTTAATATGGTTTAAATATGCTACAATATTGATAAATCCCTAGTTAGGCAATCCTATGCAAAATAAAATATTTTTATCAAAAGAAGCTCAAAACATGTACAGTAATAAAATAAAAATATATATTAAATAAATAAAGTCATGAACATTCTAGTACACAAATAAGTAAGCATTTAATTATATCATACAGAGCACGCTTATCACAATAGATTTATAAAATATTATTATTTGAGGGAGAGTTTTTTATTCATAAATGCAACTTTTGGCATTTTAATAGAAAGAAGCTTACTTTCAACAATAACATAAATTTACTAACACTTGATAGCAATCATTGTTGACCGAGAACCTTAACGCCGACGACGACGATGATCTGACATGAATTACTTTCTCCTTGATTTTTTTTTTTTTCCCCTTATTTGTGACGAAGCTTCAACTAGACTAATTCCGGTGAACTTTACACCATCTTCCGGCTCTATGAAATAATGCAAGTAAGACGTTCTCCCAAGAGTAACAGTGGGTTCCTCACCGTGACCCTGATCTTGCTCCCTAGTTGCACCAGCTCCCATCGTAGACCCTCGGTCAGGACAGTCACAGCTTGTTTAGAAGCGTCATATTGAGTCAAATCATTCACATCCGTCAGGTTGTTCGCGGGTACACTAGAAATAAAACACACGTCCGACGATAAAGGAAGTAGATACCAAAGCAGATAACTCCCAAAGCAGTATATTTAAAAGTGTATATTCATAGCAGAATGTTCTATATTGTATGATATATTTTGCTATTACTTGGTCAGTAAGTTATTAACATCTCGCCTGCTGTCAAAAGAAAATGTAAAAATCAGAATATAAAATAATATTATTTCATCAGTAGTTGTTTATGGTTGCTAAACATAATATCTTGCCTTACATTCTTCTTCTTATTATTATTATTATTATTATTATCATCAGCACCGTGTCTTACTACCCGTTTGGTCTATACGCACTTACGCTAGTGAGTAATGGTAGGGTGATTGTGAAATGAAATGGAGGACCTATAATGTAACGTGGAATCCGAACCACGGTGGAGGCCTGGAATTCCTAACATTCACAAGTTGTGATTAATACACGTCTTGTCAGAGGTGAAGGAAGGGTTTGGCAATCAGATAAATCTGTGCCAGGACCTAGGATTGAGCCCCGGACCCCAGCACAAAAGTCTGACACCTTACCCCTAGGCCACCAGGTCACCCTCTTACATTCTTACTTGCTTACTTTAAGGCAATAGGAACTCTAAAGTGTATTGCTGAACTTAATAAAGTACGCCACCTATGCCTATTTTGATATAGTTTTATCCAGTCCACCCCATTACACTCTATCCCTATCTTGAGCTAGCTCCAGCCTGTCTACCTCATTACACCCTATCCCTATCTTGAACTAGCTCTAGCCAGTCCACCTCATTACACACTATCCTTATCTTGAACTAGCTCTAGCCAGTCCACCTCATTACATCCTATCTCTTTCAGGTCAATTCCAATGTTATCCTCTCATCTGCGTATAAGGTCTTCCCAATTCTTACCTTATATAATGAGAAGACATTTAGGGTGTTCGAAAACAAGATGCTTAGGAAAATATTTGGTCCGGAAAGGTATGAAGATAATGTATATTGAAGATGGTTATATAATGATGAGTTATATACCATGTATTACTCACAAGACATTGTTACGGTATTCAAGTCTTGCAGTCTACGGTGGTCAGGACATGCAGCGCGTATGGAAGAAACTAAAACTGCGTTCAAGGTATTTATTTACAATCCAAATAGGAAGATACCCGTAAGAAGACATAGAAGCAGATGGGAGGATAACATTAGAATGGACCTGAAAGAGAGGTGAACTGAATAAAATTAACTTAAGAAAGAGATAGGATATAATGAGGAGGAACGGATAGAACTAGATCAAGGTAGGGATCGTTGGCGTATTTTTGTAAGTGCGGCAATAAACTTTCGAGTACCTAGTGTCAGAGGTTAAGTAAGTATATATTTTCTAATATAACGTACTACTCAAGGTAGTTATAATATATCATTGATACATAAAAAATATATTGACTTCATACAACTTGGTCACCATTTACATGTGCACTCTCATTTGAGTGCAAATGAAAATTATAAAAATTGAGATGTTGAACTATAAGTGTTAATAAAATAAAATTAAAATTACATTTAAAAAATCTCTCTCTATATATATATATCAATTATTTAAGTACACTTTCACAACAGACTGTATATATGACTACATGCTATAAAACATAACTTAATTATACTACTATAAAGCCACATGGCTGACTCACTCACTGACATTAATGTTTACCCATTTCTAGATGAGCTAGAAACTTGAAATTTGGCAAACTTATAGATTTTAGCCTGTAACCGACGGGAAAATTCCAAAAATTTCACCAGCTATAATTTTTCCAGACATTGAACCAAGAACCCTTATGTAACATTGTTATGTTACATTTACCCGCCTCAGCTATTTCCACCTGATCAATCTTACTACCCGCTCCAAGAAACTACGAAGAATAGCCACAAAACAATAGTAATCTTCACTATTGTAAATCCAGTCCTAATACAGTTCTTTAATTAATACGTCTCTTTCTGCCCTATACTCCTTCAACAACCACAATTCAATTTCAAATAATAATTCCATTCTATTACTTACCGCCTGGATCTGCTGTCCGAGACACGAAGATTGCTCGCAAGTTAAATAAACGTCCTAATTCGGTGAGTGGGGCAAATGTATCGTGAGTACCCGCACTTGTTGCTTACATCTGACCGTCTAGTTGGATACTAGCGGGCGCAAATTCATGATAATAATTCTATCAAGACAAGATGACGTCACCTGACCTCGCCGGGGCTAACTACAGACCACTATACGTAGCAAGCCAATCGTCCGGGGAGGATTTGAAAATCAAGACACCAAATCCGTTGGACCGAGCGGTTCATCCAATCATAGACCTGCATGCTGAATTCCCAAGAGATGGCGAGACTTCCACCTGCCCAACAACGTCACCGGCCAACTGGAAGGTTACCACCCCCCCTTTTGTGATACGCAACTAGCACTGTATATAACCTATGTCCATTATTGTAAAAGATTAGTCGGAGTTCTACATGTGACCCGTGTGGTCATTGTGCTGTACGAGTAAAAGTAAAGAAGAATTAGCAGTTAAATGTTCTTTAAATGTTCGGTTCGCTATATAATTATGTACGTGAAGAGTCCAGAGTCGACGGGATTGATTCAGTACGAGAATTATTCCGTATTCACGTAATTAGATCCGAATGTGCGTTTAAACTGTTATGTTGACTGATGACCGGCACTGGTGGTCATACGGTCCGAAGTGCGACTACCGAAGGCAATGGATAGACTATATCTATATAGAAGTGCAACACTATACTGCGTCGTGAATAAGAAGACATATAATGTCTCGCCTAACTGAACGCTTGTGCTCTATCTCTATCGCTGCCAACAACCACTGCTCCTGCCGTCGTCCACGTGGATTTTCACCAGCATCGCGTGAAAATGTGGACTCATCTCTATCGAGGAGAAATAGCAACAATTGACTCGGTAATGAGAACATGTCTTATGTTATTATATATTTTTGAAACTAAAATATTGGATGTGTCAACTAAAGGAGTTGACGTTGTTTATTGGACTATTTAAATATTATTGTTGAGAGACTTTACGTAATGAACTTTATTCTGTGTAGAATCATATTATATATTTAATTGGTTTCATGAATAGTCAGATTTTCGTTTGCATATATCTTGTGTGAATAGCTTGAAATGCAGTTATCATTTATCATTGGTATTAATCCAGTTCTTAATGTTGTAACAAGAAAATTTTCCATAGTAAAACTTAGGTTTTCTTTTACTAAACCATTATTAATAAGTAATAATAATGGTTAGGGTGTATTACCAAAGAATGTTTTCCTATAATCTATGTTCGCAAATACTTTCGCTGCTAGGATTGTCGAGGCCACAATGTTGATGTTGTTGAAAATACTTGCTTATTAAATGACTATTTACTTTAAAATCTCTGCTTATTTCCTTATTTATTTATTTTATGTTTCACATAGCTTATGCCCCTCTATACTCGTTATGTTGTTTACGGTGGCCTTAAACTACGAGGTAAAAGAGAGGGCGTAACACTTAGCTCAGTAGGTAGACGTGCTACCGATGGCCCTCGGACTTTAAAGATTATTAATAGAGTAGTCATGCCATACCTGCTTGACATAGGCAAGAGACTGACTCCTAAGTCTATGTGGCCACTGATAAGGTTTCAGTCTAAATCTTACCTGTTGATGTGTATTATGTGTCCATCGTCCACTCCTTTCTCCTTCATCAACTTGAAGGCTTCTCTGGTGCAGATGCTGAGTCCTATGACGTGTAGATCAAACATCTGTCTCCATTGGGAGGTCTCCCCATCTGCGCAAGGATAAAAAGTTATTATTATTACTATTATTATTACTATTAGCACCGCATCTTGCTACCCGTTCGGGTGCAATGGTAGGGTGATTGTGAGATGAAATTGAGGACCTACAGTTTATAGTGGAATCCGAACCACGGTGGAGGCCTGGCATTCCACACCTTCACAAATTGTGATTAATACACGTCTTGTCAGAGGTGAAGAAAGGGTTTGGAAATCAGATAAATCTGTGCCAGTACCAATGATTGAACCCCGGACCCCCAACACAGAATCTGACACCTTACCCCTAAGCCACCAGGTCACCCAAGGATAAAAAAAAGTCAATTAAAATGGGAATATATTTTTACAAGAGAACTCTTGTTTAAAAAAAAAAACAATATCAATCAGAGCAGGAACAATGATATATCTGTTGCGTCAATTTTAAAAGTAATAAACTCAAAAACTCAAATTTTAGAGATTTTGAAATTAAGTTTTTCTCCGGCTTCTTTAATATGGCTAAATAGAAACATTACTTTATGTCTATACTTACTGTTTTAAAATTTGTTGCTTTAGCCTATTTTATAAAAAGCGACATTTCAATAACCAGGTAAAAAAATTATACAGGTTGCAGGGGATGAGAAGCGAAGTATTTCCTCGTAATGATCTTGGGGCTAGCACACAACAGTGGCCGCATGGCTTAAGTCGTCACTCTCTTAATAGACTAGACTGCCAATGATTGGGAGATCGGGGCTCGATCCCGGTTGGGTAAACTGAGGGTGGATTTCCTAAATGGCTTCCCAATCTCTCTACATACAAATGCGGGTACATTTCCTTTAAATTCAACCTTATTCATCCTTAACTCATTAGGGCAATCAGTAGGTACATAGACGTATAACCCGGACGGGCAGAGGGAGGCGTTGCTAAAAATAAAATGGTTGGGGCTGGTCACGAATGGGAGCGCCACGAGACGGCAAAGTTGTCGCAATATGCACCTGTGGGTTAGGCAACACATGCAGCACGCCACGCAAACCAACAGGGCCAACAACCTTATCTTTGAAAGAATTAGCAATTCCTTATATTTACCAGTTGTCTGGCAATTAAATGCCTGTCACGTCACTATAGGCCGTTTTAATATTAAATTGGTGACCTGGCGGTCTAGGGGTAAGGTGTCAGACTTCTGTGCTGGAGTCCGGGGTTCAATCCTCGGTCCTGGCACAGATTTATCTGATTGCCAAACCCTTCCTTCACCGCTGATAATACGTGTATTAATCACAACTTGTGAATGTGTGGAATGCCAGGTCTCCACCGTGGTTCGGATTCCACGTTAAACTGTAGGTCCTCCATTCCATCTCACCACTACACCTACCATTACACACTAGCGTAAGTGCGTATAGACCGAATGGGTAGTAAGACGCGGTGCTGCTGATAATAATAATAATAATAATAACTATTAAATTGCAGTATCTTATGGAGCGTGCAAGCTACCAGATCTTATCCACTTGAGTCAGATTGACAATATTTATATATTATAAATGTATCATTATACTTTATACGTTTTATGGTAATACATTTGAAGTTTGGTTTATGTCAATAATAGTGTATTATTGTGTTGATAAACGCTACACAAAATCACCTATAATGAATAATTTGGAGGTTTGTATTCTGCTATATCGAACTGAAGATGGTTTTCACAAGTTAGTTAAAACCAATTGCCTTCCCCTACTCTATGCATGCGAATATGTGTGTTCTTTTTCAAAACAATTGCCTAACTCACACACACCTTATTTTATGGGCTGTAATGTAATAAGTTGTGCATATCATTAGTTCTAAGTTCAATAATAAAGGATTAAATCGCCAAACATGTAGGTAGGCCTGCACCAAAATAATGACAAGAGACCACACTATTAACTCACGAATGGAAGACAAATTTCTTACGTTTCAAACAGCTGTGTGTTTCCTTTCAAAGAGGACATTAGTTAACATTTCGGACTTATTATTAGGGGGGGATTTATTGGTGCTAAGATCAGCAAATGTACACGTAGTACTACGTCTAACTCCTGTGTTTTTAATATCAGCAACTTACACTCATTTAAATCCAAAACATATTTTCCTAAAATTAATTAAAGTTGTGTGGAGTAAAATTGCACTGATATTCGCCTGTAACTATGAAACCTTATAAAACCAACCAACAGCAATTGCACAATAAAAACCAAACATTTTTTTTAACACTGTGGCTTACCACCCGTTTGGGCTATTCGCCTATGTGCTAATTACACTAGTGTGTTAGAGATTAGGAGGATTTAATTTAGAGGAATTTCACCCGCATTTACGTGGAGGGAGAGTGGAAAACCATTTAGAAAAAAAATCCCCTCTATTCACCCAACCAGGATTGAACCCTGATCTCCCCGTCTTCGGCAGTCTAATTTAACACAAGTATAGCGCGTTAGACCATGCGGCTAGCGAAGCGGGTACTAGCCTATTGAACTATATGAAAGAAGAATATTTGTTTACATATAAATGTAAAATTTATCAAACACTGTACTTGTGTAACCAATATTATCACTTTTTATGTGGATGGGATGAGCTGACATATTTCTTTAGTTTTAAACGCTAACAAGAGATTAATTGATCTTCAAGATCGGGCGGTTTGTGAATCAATCTTTATATTCTACCGTATTTTATTTCAAAAATGTATTGGAACTATTCTTATAGTTTCTTTAACTTAATATACCCGTGTAAAATCAAAAGAAAAACTGTTTTCATCAAGACAACCTTTTTCATGTTTTACTTTAAATATTTCAAGTGTCATAATATGTTTTAATTTTTTTTATCTCTTGTCAAAGATATCCATTTAAAACTTGACAGACGTTGTTCATGACTATTACGACAGCCACCATAGATATGTTAGCTTCCCCACACAATTGGAAGTAGATTTATGACGTAATATTTTTGGAACCTCGTAAAACTTATACACAAGGTTAATTTTAATATTTTGTAAAACTGAAGTTACTTAAAAATCTTTTGATAATTTATATTGAGTTTACTGAATGCATAAGTGAATTTTATATAACATAGCGTGTTTATTTAATAGAAATAATGAGATTAATTTCCAAACAACTAAATGTCAACTCCGCTGGTAATAAAAAGGACAGGGTTAACGAGGAAACCTATGGGTTGGAAAGAGATGGTAATCATAAACGCCTGTAAGCCTACTTCAATTTAGTGGAACGGCATATAGTCCTAATTAAACCACACTACACTTGTGATGTGCTGAAGATTTATAAGTTGCATACCCTCCAGGTGCGTGCAACGCCAACTTTGGCGTCTCGTAGCACCAACATATGACGTCATCAACTTCAAGCTCATGTCATGGAAATACTTATCCTGTCCCCCACTCCTAAAACCTCTATAATTTTTTACCTGTAGAACTGAATAATCTGGTTCATGCTAGCATAGTAAAAGTTTGATAAGCAATAGATTCATGAAAAATATCAAAGTTCAAACAAATCATCCCTATCCAAGTTCACACAAATCATTTCTGATTTGTTGAGTTAGCCGTATTTGCTGTTAGCTTCCAAATCAACGTAGCATCATGTAAACAAATTTCAAACCAGATATTTGTGATGAAAGAAAAACATCAAAGCCTTAATATTATATAAAGTCCCTCTATGTTCGTAAATATATATTACAGAAATACTAAAAAATATTCACGTAACATAAGAACTTTGAAAACTTATTTTTGATTTCCAAATGCCAACTCAAAAAAGTTTTAAAATCCATGTGGAATTATTAAATTCCCAATAAATTATTTATTTGCGTAGAATTTCCAAAGTTCGAAATATCCCGTTCTAAGTTCAGTTAAAAAAAAATAGTCAAACAACCCTTTTATTCAGGAGCAATATTTGTCGTCAAGTGAAATTCGTCGGGAAATAATTATGTCCAATGGAATCACACTTTGTATGTTATGTAATTTTTAATTTTTAAAATTACGAAAGCCTGTATAAGTAAATTAAATTTTCCAGTAGTAACAAAATACAGTATGTTTGGTTTTGCGAAACTAACTTTCAAAAACTCATAAATAAAATAAAATTGTCAAAGTTTTGTTCAAATTAGGATCAACCATATAATTTCCAACGACAAGTCTGTTTATATTGTTCGTATCTCAACTTATAAATATTTCTTTTTTAACACGTTTACTCAATAATCAACGACCAATTCCACACTTCTTAGTTACTTTGTAAAAATTTAGTCTACCCATGTTATGACACAGTATGATATCTGTTCAAAAACCATTGACCGGACTTAAATCAAGTGTTAACTCCAAGGACCATCACTATAAGACGCACAATAGTTATAAAATATAACTAATTTTTTACTAATTTAATTTGTTGTTATTGTTCATTGTTACCAAATGCGTTCATTTAATCCATGACTAATAAATAATATACAATTAAAGAAACTCTCCAGATTTTTAAAAAAAAATGACTACATAAATAATGTAAAGATGTACTTAACATTTTTTTCCAAATGGTTTAAGCTTCGGCTTCCTCAAATACCTGTCAAGTCCTTAAGACTCTCACGTGACGTAACAACTTAGCAGCGGTGCAGTACATCATTTCTTGACCCAGCCGTTTAATGTAGTTGTGCTTTTTTTTTTTTTTTGCACCACGTCTTTACTACCCGTTCGGTTTATAGGCTTATGATTAAATACAGTAATAGTTTCTGGGATTATAAAGGTTGTTTTCAAAGAGAGTGTACCGGCATTTGCGTGAGGATAGAGAGAGAGAGAGTGGAAAACTATCCTCAATACACACAACCTAAATTTGAACCACGCGGCTACAGATTTTGTTATTTCGCTTGGAAATTTAAGCAAAATTTCGGAACAATTTTAACCACAGATTCATCACACACAACTCTGCTATCGATACCATACTAAAACGCACTTCTATACCACACAGCGAGCTACCAGAACGATACCATGCTCTAAACCAGACTTTTTATTTCTTCCCTGCTTGGTACGCTAACGAAACACAACCAAACTGATTCACGGCTATATTACACTTTTGGTGTGACAGGGGAAACATCCAACCCTAATAATTGAAGGTAAGCTTGGAAGTTTAACTTTTTATTTACGCTTAGTAATTTCCTAGTTCTTCATTATTTCTTACATATCTTAATTCTTTTAGGTTAGCTTGGACTATTCAATTCATTTATTCTTTGAATTAATTTTTATATTTTTTTTATATTTGTATTTTTGTCTTTAATTTAAATCCGCATTTCATTCTAAACTTTAACTTAATTATCATTGGTTTTCCTTAGACCTGAAGATGGCGTTTGTACGTTGAAACATGTAGTCAAGTCAACCTTCCATTTGGCGATACAAGACTTAAGAAGTGGAACTATAATCAGCTAAGGAACGTTTTAATCAATCTCATTTATCAATTTATCTTACTTTAAATTTCACTTCATCCTTTTCAAATGTTTCACATTAATTACTTTAACCTCTTCAGGAATTTTACAAAATAATTTCCCTGTCACTTTTATTATAGTTCTTACTGAGAACTTCATGTAATAATACTAGTTTTTAATAAGTTCATTCACCAATCAAATGATTCAATACATGGTTTTAAATATTAACTTGCAATTTTAACATTAATGCTTATGTTATATATTATGTTACATTTTAATATGTTTAGTGTATTTTACCCTATTCAATTGTATTACTTTTGTTATTACTTCATTTCACTCTAAATATAAAGTTTAAATAATTTAAATTTAACCCTATTCAATTGTTTACTTTTGTTATTACTTCATTTCACTCTATATATAATGGTTAAATAATTTAATATTAATCTCAAACATCCCATTCAATTGTGTTCATATAAAATATGACTTGTACTTAATTCTGACAAATATTTTGGTCTGTGGCAGGGTTGTTGCCTTCAATTCATGATATACTTTTCTTGTGTCTATAATTTAATAATTCTTTTTGGTTATCTCTCTATTCTATTAAACCTCTTGAGATTATTTAGACGTTCTTTCAATCATTAACTATTTATATTATCCCTCCTTACTAAATTACTATGAATATATTTAATACTATATGGAAGCGTTTCCACTCGGTAGTCACATGGCCTACCAAGAAATTCGATTAATTAAATTTTTACACGCAATCCACTTGTTAAAAAAAAATCAAGGAGACGTCAACATATTTTAATGATTTAGTTTAATGGATAACGATAGATTGACCATATCTAACAAGACACACTTCTGTACTATTATTTATTGTGACATTTAACACCGAACAACTGTTTTATATTTGATATTTTCTACCTTGCTCTGAGCGCGATTAGACCTATAACAATGTAAAAACCAGACTGAACTCCGCTCAAGCCCTACTCTTCATCTGAAACTTCTCATCCGTGACGTCACCGGTACGTGAAATGCCATCTACCGAAACACCCTGATACCAATACCCATAGATGTGACGTAGATGTACAGTAAACTAGCCTTAATTTTAGGGTTATTAGACAATTAAATAAAACCTTGTAGGACCTTATGAAAACCCTAAAAACTAAGCTTTAGCCTGACTGGTAAAATGGTTTTCGGCTCTAGTTCGCGTAACAGACATACGACATTGCAAAAACCACTTTTTCTGGTTCAGGTCACTCATGAAACGTCGACACACATCAAAATCTCGAATACTTTTTTTTACGATCACAATACTTTCTTTACTGTAGAAGTTCTGAAAAAGTAAAAATACAATTATTTACATAATAAATCTAGAGTTGTTGGTGGTTTTCCCATTGGGGCACTATATCATTGCCTTATTGAAAATTATTGTTAGTTAAATTTTGTTTTGTGTACTGGGTGCGTTAAAATTATTTTAAGGCTAATGAGTTTTTTTAATGGAATAAGAGGAATTAATATGTTTCTTGTGTCATTGCAAGCTCTGTCTTATTGTTAGAAAAAATAAATTATTAATATAATATTATGAATTATAAATCTTATATTTTGTAATATGTATCTTTATATAAAAACATTATATGAAAATACATTAAATATATATTATAGTATAATGTATATTTTAAAACATTTGAAAATAATTACATTTTATATATATTAAAATATTATAATATATATTAAAACATTATATTATATATATGAAAATATTATACGAAATTACATTAATATATATATATAATACATTTTCATATAATGTTTTAATACATTATATATATATATGAAAATACATTATACTATCTTAATATATATAATTCTTCTGTACGTGTGTATGTCACTGAACTCCTCCTAAACGGCTGGACCGATTTGGATGAAATTTTTTGTGTGTGTTTGAGTGGGTCCGTGGATGGTTTAGATTCACAAGGACCCGGTAGGTGGCGCTGCAATCGGGTTCTAGGATTTATTTTTTATTTTTTAAGGATTTTTTTATTTATGTTTTATTTTTAGATCTTTTGCATATCAGAACATGTAACCTCAAAATTTCACCCCCCACTACCACCACCCAATATTTATAATAATGAATATAATATTAATAATTGACCGTTAAAAAAATCAATATTTGACCGTTAAAACCTTCTGAAAAGTTCATGAATAATTGAACTTCTGAGAATAATTCATAGTTATGTTTGTTTTTCGATACAGCTGATATTTGTGGAGTTGTGGGCGAAATGCCAAAAATGCAAAGATGTTTTATTTTGTATGTAGTCTTGACAAACACTGAATTTGTAATATTTGTGTTACTCACTAATTGGAGTTCATTGTGAATTTGTAATTGTGATGATCACATAGTATTTGTTTTACTATCGAAATCAATTATAACGCCCAAACAAAATGCCAACGTTCGGGCAGGACAACGTCTGTCGGGTCCGCTAGTATATAATATAATGTTTTAATATATAGATACTTATTAAAAAATATGCCTACTACATATACATAATATACCTGTTAGAGAAGTCGTATAAAGAACTCCAGCGTTGTTGACCAGTACATCAATCCTTCCCAGGTTCTTCTTGACCCAGTCAAATGCGGCCAAAATATCTTCCTCTTTGCTCGCATCTCCCTTAAACGCATGTAACTTACCAGGGGCTCCTTTCAGCTCAACAGATAACTCCTAAATAAACATTCGTGCAAATGAATAGCATATACTTTTTTTTTTTTTACTTTTGTAACGATCGGTGCACTAAGTTTATTAGGATACGCATTACAAATGAATGTTGAAATTCTAGGAAATATATGTTTACTGCGTAAGCTCGTCTGCTGGAGCAAATTGTGAGGCCTTTTCATATTTATGTCGGAGAAAGATACAAGTGTTTGGCGTGGAGGGAGGGTGAGAAACAATTTAAGAAAAAAAAACTACCACTCAGTACACCCGGCTGGGATTAGAACCAGACTAGATGACTTTTAAAACATATTTGGGAGATTTAGTGAAGGGAGATTAATGTATTATTGAGAAATCAATCAATTATAATAAAACCCACTTCGGTGGCCACATGGTCTAAGGCGATACTATCGCAGTAGACTAGATTGACAATGACGGGGAAATCGAGGTTCGAATCCCGGTCGTGTCTACTGAGGGTGGTTTATTCAAAAAAAAAAATCCCACTCTCCCTCCACGCAAATGCGCTACACTTCCTCTAAGCATAACCATCCTCATCCCTAAAAAATATTAACATAATTAGTACATAACCTGGTGGTCTAGGGGTAAGGTGTCAGACTTCTGTGCTAGGGGTCCGGGGTTCAAACCTCGGTGCCGGTACAGATTGATCTGATTGCCAAACCCTTCCTTCACCTCTGACAAGACGTGTATTAATCACAACTCATGAATGTGAGGAATGCCAGGCCTCCACCGTGGTTCGGATTCCACGTTAAACTGTAGGTCCTCCATTTCATCTCACAATTATTTCATCTCACAATCACCCTACCATTACACATTAACGTAAGTGTGTACAACCCAAACGGGTAGTAAGACGCGGTGCTAAAAAAATTGGAATAACTGAATTGCATTGTGTTTAGAAAACAGAGAGGTATTGTTTGCTAAACATAATACAATTTTGATTACCTGTTTTTCATAATTAATTCAATTGTTCCAATTGATTGATTTCTCAACATAAATGAGCCTGACATTCAATCTGCGAATTTACCGGTGCACATGTCGAGAATATTGAGGCGTTGGCCAATCACCTATGAGTTCGGTTCAATACCAATGTTTCGCAAGATGCCAATTTGCGAATTATGAAGAATTCCGAGCTCACTATTAGTGTGGCATTAATAGTTATCATTGTTTTAAGCCTCTTTGTGGAGACTAGCTAAAGTTCATTGGTCATATGAAAGGCCTTAATTGACGTCAAGGCTGGATTTAAAGCTGTGAGGGCTCGTGGACTGCAACAATTTAGAGGCCTCAACATTAAACAAATATTTTTTTTCTTTGACGTTTTGATGTTGTCATTTTTTGTTTACTTTTAACTGTTGAAGCTCAATATTAAAGATATTATTTAAATAAGGAAATATCGTCATCACAATCAATTATATCTATAATCCTGAATGGAGCTACTATATATTAAGATATTATTTAAATAAGGAAATATCGTCATCACAATCAATTATATCTATAATCCTGAATGGAGCTACTATATATGAAGATATTGTTTAAATAAGGACATATTGTCATCACAATCAATTATATCTATAATTCTGTAAGATATTATTTAAATAAGGAAATATTATCATCACAATCAATAATTATATCTATAATTATGTATGGCGCTACTAGATTCACTGAGATCGAGGGATTTTGTTTGACACTCACAGTCTGAAATATTTGTTCACCGCACTTGCCATTAAGGTGGGGATGTAGGAGACGCTAGGAAAGGTAAGTGTTTTTGCAGTTTTTATAGGAAAACTTTTTTTTTTGCTAAAATAAATAAAATATTGCTCCTGTAGCACCGTTTAGTTTAATTTTCTTCACATGTTGATACTGAAAGTTGTTGAATACCTGTCATGAGCATAGTGGCATTAGATTAGAAACTTTTTAAATGAAGAGAACAAATTGTCATTAAATTCCGGGACACCCTTGACAGATATTTAACAACTGTTGATATCACCATGTGAAGAAAATTAAACTCTAGGTTTGTACTGAAGAAATATCTTATTTATTTTGGACAAAGAAATGTTTTGCTATAAAAACTGCAAAATCAATTGCTTTTTCATGCGTCCCCTTCCGCCCTCACCTTAGTAAGTTGTAAGTAAGTACTCTTTTGTCAGAAATAAATAATAATTGATATATTAATCAGGCAATTATTGACTTAGATCTATAGACTTTTTTTTTTCAAAAGTTTGTTGAGGTTCTGCCTGAGGTTTTAGCTTCTGTCGCCCTCCCTTAAATCTGGGACTGTATGACGACTAGAAAAGTTATTAAATCTACTTTCACGTATTCATACATCAAGTCATGTGATCTACAGCTGTTACTTTTAATTGCCATAGTCAATACCAATAAAACAACACTAATAATATAGTAAAATGCTATACATATTGGCGACCAAAAAAAACATGTTTGTGTATTTGAAAAGGCTGAAAGTTGTACCGTATTTTCTCATTGTTATTCAACTGGAAAAAAAAACTCATTCATATTGAATTATGCGATACCACCGACTTTTTATACTAATTTTGACATACTTGGCATTTACATGTCACTTGATTGTCGAAGTTATAATATGTTTATGTGAAGTTACCTCTTCTATGAATGTTTACTCATTTTATTTTATCTCTCTGATATATATATATATATATATAGTGTTCAAGTTGATTACTGTTTTGGTTGCTGGTTTTTTACCTGTTTATCTCATTGCAATATTTTATATGTTTTAGGTTCATGTGTATGTTTTCCTCAAATACTTGTTTCCTGTGTTTTATTTAATGATAATATTTGATAAATGCAGTGTAATGTTAACTTAAGACATGGTAGGAGAAGGCTTATGTCTTAATTTCACCATGTAAATAAATACGATAGTAATAATAAGCCTGCTCCTTACATGCGGATTATTTATTGCATCTCTTTAGCTATTAAAGAAGCTGTGTCATCCCCGTTTTGGGGATCTCGGCAACCAAGCGATCCTAAAGGAAGTATCAATCAATGGGAATCCAGCCCGTCACAATTTAATTTCAAAAGCATCTAAATTAAACTGTGCTCCAGATTTTACAAAACATAGTAGTACTCAATACACAATACAGACGGAGGAATAATCCTTGAAAGCAAGATCTCGCGAAACAAGTGGTTTTTAACAGTGCTAAAGAACCACCAATATTCCTCTTGCATGGCAATTATTAGTCTGGTTTGTAGGCAAAGAATTGAAAATTATATTCTATAAGCAGGAAGAACGTAAGCTATTTGACAATTGCAACACTAATTAAGGTAGCTAAGATAAAACAATCACACAGCTTAATGAGTTAATTTAACTGATTAAAATACTTTCTAATTAATTTTAAAGATTTATGATGAAATCATTTGGTTAGACCAGCTACTATAATTATTGATGCTCCAATAGCTCATGTTTGTGGTCATGATCTTTGATTAACTATATGGAAGGGGTAGTTATGTACTAGCATTAAATTATTTCTCTAGAATATAATGTTCTTAATACAACAAATACAAATGATTGCATAAGTGCTACGGCCGACTCTAAAGTTAAAAGGGCAATTTGTGTAGTGATTAATAATGTGAAAATTGATAGTTTAATTAAACCCTGAATAGTAAAATAGCGCTAGCTTGCTTGAGACTGACACAAGAGACCGAATATTAACTCTACTGGGTGCATTGAGGTCGGTACCAAGTATCCTACCAAATCTCAACCTCAATACTTGGAGCTACCTTTAAAATGTACTTAACTTGTATTAGTATTAGTATTAGATTATTTAAGTCACTTATAGACCTGCGAGCCAACTTCATCACGATGAGCCCATTCTTGACCCTGACAATATCAGCTCCAATCCCAGCACTTTTTTTCCTGTTACTTGATCCTCATGGTACACTCATGTTGTACTCACCTCTACTAGCTCCGCCCTGCGAGCCAATCCCACCACGATGAGCCCGTTCTTGACCAGTTCCCTGACAATAGTAGCTCCAATCCCAGCACTTGCTCCTGTTACTTGATCCTCCTGGTACACTCACCTCTACTAGCTCCGCCCTGCGAGCCAATCCCACCACGATGAGCCCGTTCTTGACCAGTTCCCTGACAATAGCAGCTCCAATCCCAGCACTTGCTCCTGTCACCAGAGCGACACGTCCTGACCAACGTTCCATCGTGAACTGACTGACTGACTGACTGACTGACTGACTGACTGACTGACTGACTGAACTAACACATAATAGAGCTGCACAACTATTTATAATGTTACGGTGATACAACAGTTACACCACACAATTAGCATATCTCTTGTTTATCGTATATGTCTCGATACGTGAGTTGAGTGAGGTCAAGCCATTTTTTTTTAGCATCGCGTCTTACTACCTGTCCAGGCTATACGCCATCGTAATCAACTGTTTCCAGCCTGTTGCTGGGTCAGTTTAGTGAAATGACTCCATCTTCCTCTACCCTTCCACCATTCTTCCTCCTTTAATTTTGACGTGAATACGTCTCTAAATTTGCTACCATACGGGGGCAATCCAAAAAACCTAATGATAACAAAATCGGGGTATACAGTTTGGTGTTGTAGTTTCGAATCTTTCCTCTACATACAAAATTAAATTATACCACTGGATAGCTAAAGGATCAAAGAATTCATTACGATAAGTGAGAACAGTGACGCATCGCGCGTGGTGGAGGGGGAAGCGCCGCCATTTTGAGGTTATTTTGCTGCGTATCGAGATTTGCAATTAGTATAACTTTTGACTCGGAGAAGCTACGATGTTCGTTTAAGTTTTAATCGTCAGCTGTCGTCAAAATCTATCGATTGTATATAAAACATTAGTTTAAAGTAGTGACAGTGAATATAATAAGGTGTTAGAATAAAAAAATATTATCAAAAATACAGTTTGGCGTTGTAGTTTCGAATCTATCCTCTACATCCAAAATTATACCACTGGATAGCTAGAGGATCAAAGAATTCATTACGATAAGCGAGAACAGTGACGCATCGCGCGCGGTATATAACCCGTTACATAAACGTATTCACGTACAACACACGGCCGTGTCCATGACACAGCCACATCCCATTTATTCCATTCTCCTCCCCTCATTTGAACACTTTCTGTTATCTGCTCCTTCCATATCTTTTTTGGCCTCCCTTGCTGTCTTTTTCCTACATACTTTATTCAGATTACACGTATATGTACTTATTACTATAGTAAGATATATATGAGGAAGGTTGAATTTAGATTAAGTGTACCAGCATTTGCGTAGAGGGAGAGTGGGAAAACAATTGAGGAAAAACCACCCTCAATACCCCCGACCGGTATTCTAAGCACGATCTCCCCGTCATCGGCAGACTAGTCTTTTTAGCGAGTATGACTACTTATACCTTGCGGCCACCGAAGCTGTTGGATCAAGACTTGTCCTCTACTTGGTACAAGATTATCATCTCATTTCTCAATGTTATCTTTTATCTCATTTAAGGTAATGGTTTTACTTATCCATTTTTTAACCGCGTCTTACACGCATTTTAAATTGGTTAGTGGATGAGTGAGGTAGAATTTAGAGAACATTTAAAAACCTTTGCGCGGAGATGTAGTGATTAGCAATAGAATGTTTAAAAAAAAATTATTTTCAACCTGTCAAAAATTCGAACCTTGACTTCCCCATCATCGATACATCAGACCAGATGAGCCTGGCACGCGGACCACGTGACCACCGATACGGATATTTGAAAGGCTGCTTACAAGACTTTACTTAAGGAGTAAATCCATGCTAAGAGTATTTTAGATTATTAACTACTATATTTTATGTACCTATTAGTTCTTATATCTACATAGCCGTTAAAAGTCAGATGTTATGCTATAATTTGTTTAAAACTTTGAAATTCTATTGTGATTTGTTATAGGTGAATGAAGCGTTCGTTAACTCCAATTTGTTTTGTATGAAAGAAAATTATGATTTTAATAATAATTAACTTTTTGATATAAATCGAACATAAGGCCTCCAATACGAATATTAATTAGCTGATGAAAATTAATTTTTAATTATAACTTACACTAGGAACTTCCAGTATGGTGTTATAAAGATTATTAGGATTTGGTGAATAATTTTAGGTTTATTCGAATCCAGGAATTAATTGGCTGTAGTTAAACCATAACTTTAGATCCTGTTCTAGAGTAGAACATAGAACTTTTTATGTGAGTTTATAAAAATTTTATATAGGTAATAACAACTTTTACATGTCTTATAGAGCTTTGGTGATCCTGGCGGTCTAGGGGTAAGGTGTCGAACTTCTGTGCTGAGGGTCCGGGGTTCAATCCTCGGTCTCGGCACAGATGTATCTGATTACCAAACTCATGTCTTATAGAGCTTTGGTGATCCTGGCAGTCTAGGGGTAAGGTGTCGAACTTCTGTGCTGAGGGTCTGGGGTTCAATCCTCGGTCTCGGCACAGATGTATCTGATTACCAAACCCTTCCTTCACCTCTGACAAGACGTGTATTATTCACAACTTGTGAATGTGTGGAATTCCAGGCTTCCACCGTCGTTCGGATACCACGTTAAACTGTAGGTTCTCCATTTCATATCATAATCTCTCTACCATCACACATTAGCGTAATGCCGGGATCACGATCAACTTAAACTTAACTTAACGTAACTTAACGTAACTTAACGTAAAGAACCTCCTTGTGTGTTTAAATGGAAGCGATCACGATGCAGTTAACTTAACGTTGACTTGCAGTTAACTTAACGTAAGAGATGTCCTGGGAGGTCTTTTACTTTAAGTGAACGTTACTTGAAGGGTATCACGTGATCTAGCCAGCCAATCACTATGCGAGTGACGTCAACAGGGCTATTTAGTAACTCATTTGTTGGTATTATGACCAATGTTTACTCTTTAGCGTAAGTTCTAGTGATCAGACATTGAAACAAAATAATTACACTAAAATAGGAAAGCTAAATTTATCCCAAAACAAATTTAATTGATATTTATTATATCGATTGAAAACTATAAACATTCACAGATCATCACTGTAAAACTAGTACAAATCACAGATCATACTCGAGAATGAAGATGTTTGGCTCGAGTTGTTACGTTAAGTTACGTGAATCGTGATCACACATACGTTAAGTTAACTTTAAGTTAACGTTACGTTAAGTTACGTTAAGTTAAGTTTAAGTTGATTGTGATCCCGGCATAAGAGGAGTGTATAACCAGAACGGTTAGTAAGACGCAGTGCTAATAATAATAATAATAATCTTTAAGGGGGGATGGAAGGGATAAAAACCAATTACCATATTTTTATAGTTTAATGGATTTTCACTATAACTAGCACTTTTCGAACTAAATGATATACTCCTGGATAGATTGCATTATTGTTATTTTATTTTATTCGAAAACTCAAGATATTTCGTGTATGACATCTTAAGAATATTCGAGACCCGCTTCGGTGGCCGCGTGGTCTAACGCGCTACTCTTGTAATATACTAGACTGCAGATGATGGTGAGATCAAGGTTCGAATCTTGGTCGGGTGCACTGAGGTTTTTTCCAAACTGGTTTTCCACTCTCCTTCCAAGCAAATACGGGTAGACTTCCTCTGAATATAACCTTCCTAATTCCTAAAACCACTAGCGTAATTAGTACATAGGCGTATAACCCGAACGGGTAGTAAGACACCGTGCTAAAAAAAAAATGTTCAACTTTTATATTCCGTCTCAGTCCAGCCTATACATGTTTAATTTTATTATTTGAGTAGGAGTGAGGAAGGTGAATTTAAAGGTAACGTATCTGCATTTGCATGAACAGAATATCTACGGGGAAAACCTGGCCAGGATTTGAACCCTGACCTCATCACAGGCAAACCACCCTAGATGATCTTGATTGACATTAATTTGTACGTCCATCAATATGGATGGTATCCTTCTTTTTGTACCTATCCATCCCACAAAGATTTGCCTATTTTCAACTCGTGTCAAGATTTATGATGAAAGACAATGTTACCAGCTTCATTGGCCGAATGGTCTAAGGCGTCATTCTCGAGTTTAGCTGGCCTGCTGATGACGGGGAGATCGGGGTTTGAATGCCGGTTGGGTCTACCGAGGGTGGTTTTTTTCTGAATGGTTTCCCACGCTCCTTCTAGGCAAATACGGGTAGATTATATCTAAAATGATTCCTATCTCATCCCTACCCCATTATAGTAATAATAATTATCATATACATAAATATCCACATATATTTAATATGTTTGTCACCACGTATTACTACCTGTTCGGATTATACGCTTATGTACTAATTACGCTAATGGTTTTAGAGATGATGAAGGTTATAATTATAGGAAGTGTACTCTAATTTGCTTGGAGGAAGAATGGAAAACCATTTTGGAGAAATCACCCGACCAAGATTCTAACCTTAATCTCCCCATCATCAGCAGTCTAGTCTACTGTGAGAGTAGCGCATTAGACCGTACGACCACCGATGTGGGCTATATGCGTATAGCCTGAACAGGTAGTAAGACGCGTTGATAAAGAAAAATAAAAGACAAAGCTCACAAAATTAATAAAGCGATAAAAGGCACCTAATTTATTATTCAGATTCGAAGGTTACGTTTCCATCTATGTCAAACAATGAAATACAAATTAATATTTTACTGCATTTCATGCACATTTCCAATACGATGACATGTGGTAGTGAAACATCAACATTAAGTGTCATCAACTACATCATATGACAGTGAAAGAGTCCTGTAATCAAGTGATAAACAGCGATGGAAGATGAATAGCCATAAGAATATTGTGTGTGTGTGTGTTGTGTGTGTGTGTGATTCCAAGGTCATTTGCAGATACGTGGATGAATAAAGTTAAAACAAGAAACCATTATTTGCTGTTAATTGATGCAGTTCCGGTCAGTTCACCAACAAAAGTTGAGCTAGTTATTTTCTGATCCTCTGATCTCGTCAAATATTATAAATGATAATGTAGAACTTGAGGTGAGATGCCAACAGAATTGTCTTCCAAAATCTGAAAATCAATTTCCACAGTTTAAAATTTCTTTTTTTTTTATTAACTTAGGTGTGCGACATGTTATTGACAGAGCTAGGGTGTCTGACAGAAATATGGTGTTTGACTCAGTTAATGTGTCTGACGGAGCTCAGGTATCAGAAAGAGCTAAGTTGTTTGACACAGTTAAGGTGTCTGATGGAGCTAAGGTGTACGACAGAGCTGAGTTATAAGACCTAAGGTGTAGTATAACAGAGATAAGGTATCGGACACAGCTAAAGTCCCGTCCAGACTTGAACAGAACAACGAACACGAACATGTTCGTGACAAGTGTGGACAGTTTTCCGAACAGAACATTGTAACAGAATGTGTTCATTGTTCTGTTCGGCACCGATCCAACAGTTGTCGGTTTTTGCCCGTCTCTTCAAAGGATGTTCGTGTTCGGTCTTGTTCTAGTCTGGACGCCTCCGCGAACATTTCCCCGAACACACATGGCCGGACAGCAGCGGAGTACCACGTGTGTTTTGATTTTTCTAAGTAAGCCTACATTTATCTTTTGGCGAGTGTATTTCTTAGTGTATGTGTCAAATTAATGATAATTATTATTATTATCTCATTATTTTAACATATTGTAGAAAAATGGAGTGGTCCAAAGAAAAGCAAATTAATCTCATAGAGCTCTATAAGCCACACCAGGTAATCTGGAATCCTAAAGATTTATATCACTATAATAAAATAAAAAACAACATGCGTGGAGGAGATTGGGGTAATGATAGACAGGGATGGGAACGAGTAGAGTAAAAAAATGAAAAGTATGTTAGCCACCCTTAGAAAGGAAAAAAAATAAAAATAAGATAACATCGGTACAGGAAAATCTAAGAAATTAAATACAAACTATTATTTATATATAAATTATATACAAACTATTATTTATATACATATAACTTTTTGTAGGTTAAATATTTGCTTGACCTCAGTGAGCAAAATACGTCCTAAGTAGGGTACTTAGGGACAACTAGGGGAGGATTTTTTTTTTGGCGCCGTGTCTTATTAACCGTTCAGGTTACATACCTATGTACTAATTACATTAATGGGCTAGGGATGAGATAGATGTAATTTATAGAAAATGAACTCATATTTGAGTGGAAAGCGTAGGGAAACCATTTAGGAAAAAACCCTTCACTGCACCCGACTTGAATATAACTTTTTTATGATGCTGCACCTTTTTTTACCTGTCGTTAATTTCCAAGTTGGCATAATTCGTTTTACTAATACGACTTAATAGACTGATTGTTCCCAAATTTTTATTTCCAGAAACTTTTCTTTTGTTTACCAAATAGGAGATGTTGTTTGTGAAATTAAGATAAATAAAGTTAATACTTAAAGTAATTTGTTAAATTTATTTACAATGATTTCTACTTAAATACAATCATTCTTTTTTTTTAATATATCACAATTAACACACACACACGAGCGTTTTTGTTCTCCAGTTGTTTAATTTAATATCTCTTTTATTAATTAGTAAAAATAATTAAAAACCAACCAACTATGGGAATATGTTGCGAACATGTTCTGTTCAAGTCTGGACACTCGACCACAGAGAACAGAACAACGAACATGTTCATGTTCGTTGTTCTGTTCTAGTCTGGATGCGACTTAAGGTGCTACACATGGTACAGACTATTAGCTGACGTAGCTAAGTTATCAAACAGAGCTAAGACGTCTGATAAAGCTAAGGTGTTAGCCATATTACTGACCAAGCTAAGGTGCTAGAAATGTTATCGACAGAGCTAAGGTGTTAGTCATGTTTCAGTCTGAGATAAAGTGTTACACATGCTTCTGCTTGAGATTAGGTTTTGGAAATGTTACTGACTGAGCTAAGGCGTTTCACATACTTCTGTCTGAGATAAGGCCATCCTAGACAGATATTCAAGAATTGTTGAGGTCACCATGTGTGAAGAAAAATCCAACTCTGTTTCTACTGGAGAGTTATTTTATTTCTCTTGATTAGCCGCCTTGGTGGCGTAGTTGGCTAACGCGCTAGAATCGTGTTGAGCTGGACTGCCGAGGATGGGAGATTGAGGTTCAAATCTCGGTCGGGTGAACTGGGGGGTGGTTTTTCCTAAATGGTTTTCCACTTTCCCACCACGCAAATGCGGGTTCACTTCCTTTATATTCAGCCTTCCCGATTCCTAACCCATTAGTCTGATTAGTGCATAAGCGTACAAACCGAACGGGTAGTAAGACACGGTACTAAATAATAATAATATTTCTTTTGACCCAAAATAAGCCTTGATAGAAAAGACCCTTCCTATGAAAATTTAACTGTAGTGTGATATAACCCTTTCATTGAGCCGTATGACATTTCAGTGTCTTCCATACATAAAACCGGGTGTTACCAACGTCTTGAAGGGGAGGAGGGATACCTGGACTCCCCTAATTACCCCGCCGAGTACCCGCAAGGTCTGGAGTGCTGCTACGAGATCGCAAGACCTTCCTCTCACTACTGCGGTCTTATGCTCTATGGTAAGTATTGGACTATTTCATCCATGTCTTACTGATTAAAGGACCGGCTACACGGAGCCGCACCGCACCGCACCGCATTTACCCGGTGGAATGCTATCAATGTTTTAAAATGCTAGTGGCTACACAAGTCCGCACCGCATAGGCACGGGCGAATCGTCGAGAGAGCATTGCTCCGCACTTTTGCGGTGCGGTGCGGACCGTGTAGTCCACCTACCACCGGAAATAAAATGTTCAGGAGCTTCCGAACTTTGTTTACATGCTAACCCCTAAGCACTGTGGGGATGGGCGAAACAGTGATTTTACGATATCGGTGATCAGTGACCTTGATTTTAAAAGAGCAGTGATTTATACCAGTGATTGGCAGTCACTTTGTCAGCACTTGTAAAACTAGGCATTTCTTTCACAGCCGTTGCTCGTGTGACGCTGTAGTCATTGTTTCCAACATTACGTACAAGATAAACAATAAAGTATATAGCAACTTATTGAACAACAAACATTCTTTGTCTTTATTAGCTAACTTAAAACTTTACTCTTCGTAATTAATAGCTGTGCGGCTCGTGCCGCTTGCTAGAAAATGCGGTGCGGGTCGGCTCCGTGTAGCCGGTCCTTCAGTTATCTAACATACATTTTATAAATACAATCCGACACCTTAGATCAGTCGGTAGCGTGTCTTGTCTACTGGGCTGGGTGACCTGGCAGTCTTGGGGTAAGGTGTCAGACTTCTGGGCTGAGGGTCCGGAGTTCAATCCTCGGCCCCGGCAAAGATTTATTTGAGAGCCAAACCCTTCCTTCACCTCTGACAAGGTGTGTATTAATCACAACTTGTGAATGTGAGGAATGCCAGGCCTCCACCGCGGTTCGGATTCCACGTTAAACTGTAGGCCCTCCATTTCATCTCACAATCACCCTACCATTACACATTAGCGTAAGTGCGTACAACCCGAACGAGTAG
>CABFWB010001890.1:25235-50540 GCA_902151455.1 Timema bartmani | reverse complement strand
GCTAGCATTTACTCTCACAGGACTGTGCGCCGGCTATATTGTGTCGCTAGCATTCACTCTCACAGGACTGTGCGCCGGCTTAGTCGTGTTGAATACATTCACTCTGTGAAACACTATCACACAAGCGGTTCTTGACGCGAGACAAGCGTGCCGCACGTCCTGGGCGTTTGTTTTCATACAAGCAACATGTGTCGCGCATCATGAAAAGGATGGGAGGAAATGAAAAACAGAGGCCAGGGTAGCCAGTCTCTTTTTTTCTGATACTCGTGGTGGAGTAGGGCGCTATCTTCCTCATATTGTTGCCACTTCAGTAACAAATAAAGCAGTAGACATTTAAAAGAACTCCTGGCTTAACATCTATCTTTTACTTTTTGTTTTAGTGACTGGCAGTTTTTTGTTTATTGAATTGGTTACATGTTTTAAAAATCAATCCCAATGGCTACGAAAGATAAATACCTAAAACGTTAAATACGAAAAAAATAGTGTTTATCATTTGTGTCCCTGTGTAAATGTGTTATAAAACTAACACTGTACAATCAACCATTTCATGTTAGAATAACATATCTAGGCAATGCAATTTGTTAACATCGAGAAACAAAATCTCTCACTTTTGCTCAAATGTTTAGATGCAGAATTATTCAAGTATTTAAATTCACTGACTTTTACTTAATTTATTATTAAATTCCCTGACATAAAAAAAATGCCGCCTGTAGCCGCGATGAGTATATGTAAATCGGCCTCGTGGTATAGTGGTTAGAGCTGGTGCTGACCTAAAGGTACCGGGAAAGTTTTCTTGAAAAGAGAATGACTCCCATAGTTAGATGGGTTTTGTTAATTAGGCTTAACTTAGGTTAATATCCACTATCATCATCATCTCATCAGGACATGGAAAGAGCCTCAACGATACGTTAGTAGGCCTACTGGCTAATATTTCTGCAAACTGAGCTACAAATTAATTTAGCCCAGACACACGATTATTATAATTATAATAATTATTATTATGAGTATGTATAATATAGGTTCACAAGTTAAACAATTTAAGTTAAATAATGAAAGAGGGATCTGATTAAAAAAAAGAGTTCGGGAAGAGGAATTTTCGAACTTTGTGATTTGAGATGCAACCCTTACACTCTTACAGTGGTGATCTTTGAATCAACCTGGTGGTGACCGAGGGTCTAGGGGTAAGGCATCGGACTTCTGTGCTGGAGGTCCGGGGTTCAATCCTCGGCCCTGGCAAGGATTTATCTGATTGCCAAACCCTTCCTTCATCTCTGACAAGGCATGTATTAATCACAACTTGTGAATGTGTGGAATGACAGGCCTCCATCATGGATCGGATTCCACGTCAAACTGTATGTCCTCCATTTTATCTCACAATCACCCTACCATTACACATTAGTGTGTGTAAACTGAATGGATAGTACGACGCGATGCTAGTAATAATAATAATCCTAATAATAAGCCTAGTAGGCTCATTTCTAAGAATCCATCTCACCCCATGGATAACTTTCTATGTAGCACAGCTTGAACCAGGCATCTACATTTTTTCTTTAAAAACAATTGAATTGCAGTAAAAAACATTTCACCATATTAAAAAAAATAGAATCAAATTGAAACATAATTATTTTAAAATCAGGGTGATCACAAAACACTTACTATTAAACTACCTCACTTTGCCAGGTTTCCCAAACCAACATTTTAAAGTTTCCCCGACTTAACCATTTTGCAGTTTTTCATGCTGAATGGTAATTTTTTCCATTTATTTTATTATCACATCATTTACAAATTCTAATGGATAATAATAAACATTCTTATCAGTCTTTTTCCTAGTATTTAATGTTTTAAGTTTAATTTGTGTCCTGTGTAAATGTGTTATAAAACAAATCCTATACACCCATATCATGACCTCATGTTTTAAGCCTGGCAATGCATATTTCCAACACTGAGAAAACAATTATCTTAATTTTGTTTTAGATTTTAGATGCAGAATTTGTCAATTATTTAAATTCCCTGACTTTTCCTTATTTTTGACCAGCATTGCCCAGGGTAGCCACGCAATATATTGTGTAATTACTCTGGGCAACACTTTAGTTTGCTTCAAACAGAAAAATAACTAATTTTATTTCCTTCGACACAGATTTAATAAATTTAAAATTACAGTGTTGAGGTGCAGATGTTTTTACACAGAGGCTACTAATTTTAGAATTTCAGACCTTTGCGAAATGGTAGCTATCACACAATGCTCATGACAAACAAACTTTTCATTTTATTATTATAGATTAAATTCCCTGACTTTTCCAAGTATTCCTTTTCCCTCGTCTATACCCACGATATAGAATGAAAGTACTATTCAAATGATCCCAATTTTCCTCGTTTGATTAAGAATTTGAAAAATCAGTCATCCATACCCTTTCTGGTCAGAGCTTAAACTTTTATCTAATATCGCAGTTAATCTGCTGTGAGATGAGCTCTTAATTGTGTTTTCTAAGGTGCTGGATAACAGAGTGTGACACAGGTACTATAATTCTACCAACCAACAGCAATAGCAAAAGTAAATGATTAAACTATTAGAGGTGTTGTCGGTTTTCAGCGCATCTATTTCAAGTATTAAAGACGGTTGAAGATGGAGACTTTTGTCTGACAGATTGGCTCGTCATGGACTCCTGCGTGCCTGAAGGAGGTAGCAGACTCTGTGGAAACCTCACTGGATCCACGTGTAAGTTCCTCTACTAGTGTTGTAGAGCAGGACCTTTCAACCGAATCACTGCAACCAAGACATAGGATTCCACCTTCATTCACTAAGTCCATCTATGTGGTTGTTGAACATTCATATACAATTTATATTGGTCATAATTCTGTCCATTCAAATCAAATTTATATTTACATTTATTCATTTTTAATCTCGTTTTAAAAGTTTTTATTAATATGAGTGTTTTTTCAGGAATAAGAATATTTCATTGCTTAATCCATCACCCTAATTCTGTATTATCTGATCCACCTTTTACATTCATAAATTCTAATAGCCTGCTTTCTCTTGCAAATGTTTTATTGCAAGGTCAACAAATTAGACAAATTATTTGCCCGTACTCAGATTTACTAATAAGATCTCCTCACCGGGTGGTTTACAACAAATGACAGTCATAAACAAAATCTAATATTTTTCGTTTGGTTAAGCTTGGTTTGAGTTAAATTTAGTGAAGTTAGGAAATTTCAAGCACGTTTGGGGCTATATCTTACACTTTATATAAATTCTAATTGGATTAAAACTTTTTTTAAAGTGTTAAAAATAATTAAATATTGATATGTAGTTATGTTTAGATTAAATTTACTTTCAAATAACTTAACTAGAACACACTTCTAAAATATCATTTATTACATCATAAAACCTTTAAGGTACCGGTAGTTCTAAAAAATGTCAATTTTTAAAAGTGTAGCTAAAATGTATTGTTTTTAAACTTAAAATGAAAATTAATGGTTTGATGCATCGCACAGACTCTTTTTAACTTAAAATAGACATTTACTAAAAGTAATAAAGATTATGTGAAACTAGATAGTATAAACTGTTGCAGGAACACTTCACCAAAGAACATAAAGAAATATTCATTTTTACAGAAACAATGAGAAAAGAGGAACATCTTTGTTCACCAAAGAGCATAACAATTAATTTCAAAAACCTCTAAGAAAAATAAAACATACTCCCGTACGTGTACTTTATTCTTCAAAATTGCCAGTTTTTTCCGTTTTCACAATTTTCCTGGTGCATGGCAACCCTGAGGTAACCGAAAGGTGAGAAACAGCCAGACATAAATTTTCCAGTCCATGCCACTCTTATAATTTTACAGCGAGATATTCTACTGGGAATGTCTACACTAATTGGTCACTTACAGGATGAACATTTTTTTGGCCAGTTTTTAGTTAAATGTTTACTTAAAAAAAATTAAGTTATTTCTATAAAAAAAAATTAAATATAGCTTACTAACATAAATTACAACCTGTTGTACTCTTTTAAAGTTTACTTTGCAAAGTAAATTCAAATGGAATTTAAAATTACATCTGCATAGTTATGGTACATTAAAAATAAATTTTTGCTTGTATAAATCTCAATCCATAAAACTGTAATGTCAAAGGTCCCAAACAATTTATTTCAGATCATTAGTATTTAGTCATGGGGTTTAAAGCTCAACATAAGGGTTTTATATATACCTATTAATCTTCATTAATTTTACCAACAAAAATCTATAGTAGATAAATAATGCGACACCCGATTCAGTGGTTGCATGGTCTAGGCGCTACTCTTACAGTAGACTAGATTGCCAATGATGGTATGAACGAGGTTAGAATCTGTCAAACATACCTAGGGTGGTTTTCCACTCTCCCTCCATGCAAATGTGGGTACAGATACTCTAAAACCATTAGCATAATTAGTACATAAACTAGCCTGAACATGTAGTAAGACGCGGTGCTAAAAAAAAAGGTAAAGTGTAAGGCATATTAATACTAGTTTCTGATAAATGTATTATCTCATAAGTATTGTATACTGTTGCAGTTCAATACCTGTTTCAACCGGGTTCTAGAGCGATCCGTTTCATCTTCCACAGTTCAAAATCAAAGTGCGACCGGACATTGGAGTATCGTTACCAGCTGAAGTACCACTTGCTGAAAGACTGTGACGGCCTGTTCCAGGAGGCGGTACATACAGACATACCTGGGGAGACGAGCACCCCGTGCTACACACGAATTGCAGATAGAAGCGGCACCATCAACACTCCGTACCATCCTAGTGTTTACCCCAACAATGTGGACTGTGTGTACGAATTTGTCAGGTAAGACTAATCTTCAAGATTTTTTAATTTAAAAACAAATTGTATTACTTAACAGATCAGTAAGATATTCTAAATATACTAAATATGTAATGTGCTCTAGGAAGGGAATAAGTATGTGATGATGTGTAAACTAGTTTGCACACACACACACACACACACACACACTCATAATTTCTTAATTTCATCATAATACCTAATTTACCTGCTTCTGTAGTCGAATGGTCTAGCCTAGGGCATCACTCTTGCAATACAATAAACCAAACTACCGAGGTGCTGGGGACATCCAAGTTCAAATATTGGTCGGGTCCACCGAGGGTGATTTTTACTAAATGGTTTTCCACTCTCCCTCCACAAATGTGGGTACACTTCCTCTAAATTCAACCTTTATACCTAAACCATTAACATTACTGGTACATATGGGTACAACTCGAACAGGTAGTAAGGTAGGCACCACACTTGAGGTGTACAAAGTCTGAATGTGAAACCAGCCCTAAGTCATACATCTTCTTAACAGCACATGAAGAATATTGTCAACAGGATTCTAACACAGAGGTAGTTGAGCAACATTTTAGGCCAGTGTATTATTATTATGTCTTACTACCCATTCAGGTTATATGCACTTACCCTATAGTGTAATGGTAGGGTGATTGTGAGATTAAATGAAGGACCTACAGTTTAACGTGGAATCTGAACCACGATGGAGGCCTGGCATTCCACACATTCACAAGTTGTGATTAATACACGTCTTGTCAGAGGTGAAGGAAGGGTTTGGCAATAAGATAAATCTGTGCCAGGACCGAGGAATGAACCCAGGACCCCCAGCACAGAAGTCTGACACCTTATCCTTAGATCGCCAGGTGACCTAGGCCACTGTATCCCAGAGATGTGAAAAGAATTTCAGGTTATATAAGTTGTAACATATAAATTTTATATATATACTAGCGGACCCAACAGACGTTGTCTTGTCCGAACGTTGGCTTTTAGTTGGGTGGCATAATTGATTTCGATAGTAAAACAAATACTATGTGATCATCACAATTACAAATTCACAATGAACTCCAATTAGTGAGTTACACAAATATTACAAATTCAGTGTTTGTCAAGACAACATACAAAATAAAACATCTTTTCATTTTTGGCATTTCGCCCACAACTCCACAAATATCAGCTGTATCGAAAATTTTTTTGAGGTTACATGTTCTGATATGTAAAAGATCTAAAAAAAAATCCCCCCCTAAAAAATTCCCTAAAAAGTAAAAAATAAATCCTAGAACCCGATTGCAGTGCCACCTACCGGGTCCAATTGTGAATCTAAACCATCCACAGACCCACTCAAACACACACAAAAAATTTCATCAAAATCGGTCCAGCCGTTTAGGAGGAGTTCAGTGACATACACACGTACAGAAGAATTATATATATTAAGATATATTTTTTACAAAAGTAAAGAAATTAACACTAGTTGAAGTTATCATGGACTTTATTTTCCTAAGCCTTTCATTCTTTCTACTACGACAGTTTGTTTAGCTTAATTATCATTTTAAACACCTGCTTTGGTGGTGGCCACATCGTAAGGCATCATTCTCTGAATAGACTGGACTGTCGTGACAGAGAGTTCAAGGTTCAAATTCTGTTTTGGTGTACTGAGGATGGGTTTTTCTAAATCATTTTCCACTCCCCTTACACAGAAATATGAGTACACTTCTTGTAAATTCAACCTTCTTCATCCCTAACAGATTAGTGTAATTTTAAGAAATATGTGTATAGCCTAAACAGGTAGTATGCCGCTAAAATAAAATTTAACAACTGTTTAAATACTTTACAGGATAGCATGGTTTCCTTTTGTGTTATTAATGGTCTTGCAAGGCCTGGATTATATAACATTTCACTATCAATGCTAACCAAACAAAGAAAACATATTTTACTTAAAAATATAGGCCTTGTTTATTTATCACGTCTTACTACCTATTCAGGTTATAAACATATATGATAATTACTCTAATGGGGTAGGGTGGAAGAAGTTTGGAGGTAATCTACCCACATTTGTATGAAAAGAGAGTGAGAAACCGTTTAGGAAAACCCCTTTCAGTTGACCTGACTGGGATTCAAATCCTGATCTTGTCTTCAGCAGGCAAGTCTAACATGGGTGTGATGCCTTGCACCATTCGGCCACTGCAGCCCTGCCCTGTTGCAGGCTAAAATTGAAGAGGTCGGCCTGTTATTTTTTTACATCAACCCCAATAATAATTTTTATAACACTTTCAAGGTACTTCAAGAAAGATCTAATTTCAAACCAAAACTATTCCTTATCCTGTCGAGACTTCCCCAGAGTTACCACAAGTAAAACCAAGCCCAAAATGCTTGTGAAATAGAACCAAATGGGCTGATCAATATATTAAACTGAAAGATCAATATATTAAACTGAAAGCTCAATATATTAAGCAACATAACTCTATACCCCATTAAAAAAATATAATTTAAGCTACAGTCTATTAAAAATTGGGAGATAGTCACCAAACAAAATTAATTTGAAATATGATTCAACCAATATGAAACAAGACCTAGAAAATGTAGTAATAATACAGCTACTAGGCCCTGCAATTTCTTAAACAGCATAATTTTTAACAAGAAATTATAATTAGGTTTACACATTTACCAAACAGTAGAAGCAGCACTCATCTTAATGCACTAGAATCTTGGTATGTTAGAATAGTAATGTTCAGTTACAGTAAAATAACTTTAAAATAAAATTCAATAAAAGTCAACCCATTACAAATGAAATCTTTCAACCTTTTTAATTAGGTTATAAGATACAACAGAAAAGATGTTTTCAGATATTATCAAAATACATAACATATACATAGCCAATTCAATCACAAAAACTCACCTTTTGATAAATTATTTCAGTTAATTAATTTGTACAAATAAGCTCTATTACAAGTTTTCCATTTAAAGTCAACTAGACATGGTTAAATGAAAAATTTAGGCCTATTATATAATCTTTATTTTGACACAAAGGAAATCACCAAAAATTATTATTTTTAAATGTTTCTGTAAACATGAAATAAAAGTTACATTATAATAAATATGACAGTAAACAAAATCTTGATCAAAATTAATCCAACAACAGATATTGCCACAGATATTTTTTCTACACTTAGCTTTATATTTGGAAAAAAATTATAGTAAAGATGGATAGAAACATACCTATAAAAGGGACCGAACATGATATGGCTTTTACAATGAAAAGAAGAGAAACAGTTCACACTTTATATTGTTGCCATTGGACAAAGAGGTAAATGACTGCCTCTTTAAGAAAAGCGCTCATTACCACCCAATCCCCTAACCTAGGTTTCATTCTATCAGACCTCATTGGGAGGAAATGTGTAATGCAATTTCCTAAAAGAGGAAACTAAAAGAAAAAAAAATGCAAGGAAAAGGAAGTTCTTGTATTGTGACTGTTTGATCTTAAGATGTTGCAAATATGTTCAATTTATTTTTAAATATAAGGTTAAAATAAAGAGCATTATTTACAGTACACTAGACACTTAAAATTTAAAAAATGGTATGGTTACACAGGAAAGTAAGTGTTATCAAAGCTATATAACTCATCTGCAATCAAACCAGCTTGTTGTAAGAAATGTTGGGGCTAATTTTTGCTTTAAAGGATAATGAAAAGCTGAATGACATAATTTAAATCAATAATTATTTAGAAGTATAGGTAAAAAAGAATAGATACACATGAATGTAAAATAAATATAACCTTAAATGGCTGCCCTGAATGATAATATAAGGCTTATATATCCGACAAAAGGGGTTGAATGATTGTAGACAAACTAGTAGGCCTACTGACATTCTAACTAGCTGCTAACCTATGTAGGTATATTTATTATAAACACAGGCCTTTTTTTTTCACACTTGAAATATATCCTATACACTTATTCATTTCTCATATTATAAAACTTTATGGATGTATCCGAATAGTCAAGTACACTTGACTTGATGCAGACTTTATGACTTTACACTTAAACACACTTGAGATCGAAGACTGCAACAGACTATTTGAACGGCAAAATATCCTTTTCAGACCCTTGAATCTGCAGTGCTGCTTCCTACCAATGATCTTAGAAACTATTTTAAACGCCATCTATCAGACCAAATTAGCATAGACCACTTACAGATTTGTGGTGACTTATTTTCACTGCACATGATAAATTATCCAACACAATACAACACAAATCTACAACACTACAAAATAACTAGTATATTTAACATACGTTATCAAAGATCATATTACTCTTCGAGCTCTATCTCTAGCAGACGAAAGATTAAACAATTGCCAATCAAACACTGCATCGACAGCGTGTCAAGAGTAACTTGCTGTCACCCTTAGACTCAAGGGCGTGTGAGGGGTGCATTAGCACACTCCGTGACTATTCGGAAGATCTTCACTTGCTCAAGTGATTGCTAATGCAACTATCAAGTGAACGTCAAGGGTCGACAGCACGTGAAGTGGACTATTCGGATACAACCTATATTAAATTTCAGCCATATTGAGGTGTTAATTAAAAAGGGTACCGATATGTTAGTTGGCGTTACTGTACATTAAATATTTTTTATATCTTCGACGCCTTTGTGAGAATTTTGTTTGAAAAAATATCCTACAGTACCGGAAACACCTATTTGTTATTTTAGTCCTAGCCAGTGAAAAAATTATTCAACTGTAGCAATTTCATGACACATTAGGCTACATAATTTTTATATTGTTCTGATGGTGTGTTGTATCAGCAAATTAGGTGTGCCGTATCGCCACAGACAAGAGAACCAAGTATCAAGTTGTTTAGTTAGAACACAAATGAAGTTGGTACAAATGGCAGCCATACTTTATCTGCATTTCTTACTTGCTTGTACTACCAATATTTTAAATACATCTGACAAGATTAAAAGCTTTCAAACTAAGTTATAGTTATGGTTTATCCCAATTACTAATGGTTCGAATGAAATGTTTCTAAGTGTTAGAAAAGGGGGCATGGAAAGAATTAGTCTATTCCTTCCTAATTCTGATCTACCATACAACTGTTAGACTGGGTGCGAAATACATTTTCTGCTGGTGTGGCATAGTCCCAAAACAAAACATTTTGTCATAAAAAAATTAGGCTTGTTAAGTGTAACATGAACTTGGTTCGTCTGACACCGTTTTTCAAATTTAAAGCATTGTTGATCTTGAATTTAATTTAGTTTAGGAACATTCGTGTTTAATCAAACCCACTTTAAATCACAAAATTGACAACATGTCTGTTTTTGGTACATAAGGACAGCACTTTTGAGGGGGGAATAGGGGTCTAGGCTACATAATTATTTTTAAAATAACAAATTACGTTAAGAAAGTATATATATGTACACACATTTTTACTAAACATTCCCAGTAACTAGGAGCGGTATGCAAGAATGTTAGTGAATGCTTAATGGACCGAGAATGTGGTCCCAAGCACACTATTGCTCCACCTTTTAACCTATGACGCAAGCAAACCCACGCTAGTGTCCACTAAGCATTCACTTAGTCAAGTTCTTGCATATGGCCTTATTGATTATAGGTGACATTAACTGATTCCTCTTTAACATTTTAAATAAGAAATGATAGTGTGCGTTTAAACCGTCCTATGGGTCTTTATAAGGATCTCGAAGTCTTTACATAACCAGATTTACTATTGTCAAACAATTATTCAAAAAAGAGTGCATTATATTTTACAATTGAGGAGGTCAGGGAAAAAACATGATAGCCTTCGTAGATTTAGATGGGATCAATTCACTTTTTAAAGTTCTATGAAATCCTGAAATAAAACTAGTATAACTATCAAAATAAAATAAAATATTCATCAATATTAACTATCCTCAATGTTTTGACAGACTATTAAGAAACTTATCTTTTAAGAGTTAAGCTACAAGAAATTACTACTAACACATTGTCTCATAAAAGGAGGGTTATCATGTTTTTATTCCACCTTCCTTAATTATTAAATATATTTGTGGTCACAGAATTATTGTAACGCTCAACAATTTCAAATCAAACACCGGCCGCAAAAACCTACAAAGCTAATTTAAAACTACTATGTTTGAGTCAATCTTTTAACTATTATTGAAGTGAATAAGTAGCGCGGAAAATAACTCCCATTAACAGCTATTAAGTGTAAAGCTTAGAATCCTGCTGAATTTATTTCACTTTAGAGAGGATATAACCAAATTTGGAGACATACAAATATATAGTTTGCACTTTGACAGATACGGTACACAAATAATTGACAATCAAACACTGTGCCAAACGTTTATGATAAATTGTGTCAATCCTTGATTGTAAGGATGTAAAAGAGTAAATTAGCATCCTTGGTGACAATTTCAACTGAATAAAACATGTTTTCTTTGTTACACTACAAAAATACATTACTATTCACAAGAGACAAAGAATTGGGACATAAGATTGTTTGTAAGTTTTCTAGTATTATATAGTCAAAATGTGCTCTCCTACACCACAGGATAGGTAACAATGTTACAAAATGTTTTAATATCTGTAACGCATCAACTTCTGAACTTGTAAAATGTCCATCCACATAAACCTATCAATATGATCTAAATTAACGAGTAGGCCTACATTTCAGTTTTTTTCATAGCAAACTTAATCCTTGCATAATTATTAGTTTCTTTAATTACTTGTCTTATCACCTCTTGAACATCTAATTAACTAACACAAAGCAAATTCTTGTTTGACATATTGATAATCCTGAAAAGCGTTACATAATAAATTTAAAGGACTAAGAGGAATGCATAGGACAAAGATGGTGTTGAAAGACCGATATGCTATTATATGTTCTACAAATTCTTTACAAATAGCTAATAAGCCATGATTATAACAGTAGACTTTATGAATTCACATTCCCAAAGCACTTCACATCGAAGACAGCATCAGCCAAGTCGAATGGCAACAAGCCTTGTTACATCCTTGGGACTGAGGTGATACTACCTAACAATGATCTTTTATAAACTAGGCCTATATTAAACATTCCCCACAATCCCTAATGAATAGTACAGTGTTTAAAATCTGCAACATTTTATTGTTTACCTTGGCCATTTTCCCTTTCTTTTACGAAAATTAAACCACACCAATATGCAAGTTGCTACTTATGGTGACAGTATATGGTGCATAGATTGAGTAATTAATTTTTTGAAATAATAAAATTCTTAAAAAAATAAAAAAAATTGCAGTCACTATAATTTAAAATGGTGGGTAGGAAGTGTAAAGTTCAGTGAACCAGAAGAGAATAATAAAACAATTGTCAGTCAAACATCGCATCAAAGATGTGTCAACAAAGTATTGCTTCCATATTTTGGCTTGAGAGGTGTAGCTATGGCTGTATCCGAATAGTCTACTTATGCGGCGTTGCCTTGGCTCATGTCCTTGATAGCTACATTGGCAATCACGTGACCAAGTGTAGATCTGTCTGAATACTCGCAAACAATACCTATCCAGTCTTCTCGAGGTCTTGGTAACCATGGATACAGAAGGCTACCAGCCATGCGCTGTTCTCGCAATGTCGCTTGCTGTGTTTGACTTGCAATTGTTTTAGTATTATCGTTTCGTCTGCTTGAGCACTGACTTCAGTCTTCCACCATTTTAAATATGGTTGTTGCCTTTTGAATAGTTTGATGAAGTCTTCGTTATGAACAGCGCGAGAAGTGTAAAATCATCAAGACTGCATCAAGTCTAAAACTCAAGGGTCCGACTAGGGAGCCTTAGACTATTCGGATACAGCCCATATCAGCGTCCTTGGTGACATTTTGGATAGGTTTATACCTTTCCACATCCTTACAGATGCAATTGGCAAGGGTGCATGTCAAGGGGACACATAAGTAGAGTATTTGGATACAGCCTTAGCACCTACATTAGTAAAAACATCCTTTGTTAAGAAAAATAATTGAATCCAACAGGATCAAGATCGAGCTACAGTAAACAAATAATCCTAACATTAGAATGCCCCAATTCTTAATGCAATGGTGAAACACAATACATTTTTGAAGGTAGGCCAACTCTATTTTCTATTTGAAAGGTAGGCCTACTATAAAACTCGTTCAGAATTAAATTATTTATTACATTTAAGTTTTTATATCAAAAGATCATTCTTTTAATAATAGCAACTATTATTTTTGACAACTAAAGAGGGACAAGAGACAACTTAAAACAAAAATAGTGTTGCAAGTTTATAACAATTTAAGTTAGCCTAAGAGAAATAGAATGTTCATATAAATCTTATAAAATTAAGTTTAGTTTTCTTCATCGTCGATCTTGGGTGCAAGATAATAGCGAATGAACCCAATATCTCCAATTTTGTATTCAACAACAAGAGGGACATCATGTGATAAGGAGAGTTGAACAGTCGGTGATAGTGGTGTGGCTTTGGTGAAAGAATTGAGGTAGCGACAGGCGAAATTTAATGTAACTGGTTCCTGCATCTCAATAGTCACAGATTCTTCTTCCTTATCAACATTGGCATTCTGGGCCAACTTAACATTGGCAGATCCAATGTCGCCCGAGGTTGAGAACTTAACACCTTCTTTAGTACAAGCAATAACAACAGATTCTCCAAACTGGGCCAAATCTCTACAAATACGTGCAAACTCGGCTGAAGGCATCTTAACAATACACGCGTAATCTGTGTCTGGAATTCCTAAATGCTCCTGATCTAAGTTCATGAGTTTCATTTCATAATCTGATACTTTATCTTGATTAGCAGACTCGAACACAAAAGTAACTGTGTCAGCATTGTCTTGTGCTTTCATGGTAAGCACGTCATCATTACTAGCACACTTCATTATTTTCGCCAAACTGGCTAAATTCATGCCCATGGAAATGTTCCTATCACACCTGTATTTATCAAAGCCATCACTTCTTAAGTTTAATGAAACTAAACTTACATGAGAATTATCCATCGCTTGTAATTGGATTCCAGTGTCGGAGCAATCAAAGGTTGCTTCATTTAGAAGTTCTTTAATCGCATCTAACACTTTTTTAAGGATAGAACTCTGGACTAGACGTGCCTCAAACATAGTGAGCTATTATATTAATATAAGAAAATAACTAGTTACTATTCCTTCACAAAATACTGACGATTTCTAACACAAGAGAAGTTTGACTGAAATGGAGACCTTCAGAAAATGTTCAGAACGCGGGAAGTTATAAGTGGCGGGAGATAGCTTGGACGTCATTGGCCAAACTATAAATATATTATATTATTTTAATATTAATTTAAATATATGCATATTATTACATTAAAATATTGAAATAGTTTATAATATTGTAATTTAAACTTACCATGATAAGTCCATCGTAAATATAGTAATTTGACCTACTTTCAAATAAATAATTTCCTTTAAAAGGTAAATTTT
Organism: Timema bartmani; assembly: GCA_902151455.1. Taxonomy (NCBI): domain Eukaryota; kingdom Metazoa; phylum Arthropoda; class Insecta; order Phasmatodea; family Timematidae; genus Timema; species Timema bartmani. The sequence continues at coordinate 36,282 of CABFWB010001890.1, read as the reverse complement.
GTAAAATAAATTAATAAGGGAAAAAATGAATTTTCGCATTTATTAATAAATTACCTTAAACAACGAATAGTTACATTTATATTTTACTATTATACATTGACCTCTATAATATAACTAGATGGACATCTGTGGCTGAAATTTTTGAGCTGTCGTCTGCATACCATTGAGTAGAAGAAAAGGAAACTTTCGGATATCTCTTTCTCTTTTACACTCATACAAGACAATGTGGCATTTTGACATCGTTCATTAATTTGATTGAATATATTATATATATCAATGTCTGATTAGTTAAATGAAATAAATGTGTTAGTAAAAGCTTTGAAGAGCATAACAAAGTTCGAAACTAATGAGTTTTTCTTTAAATGAGTTGATGTACGCTAATACATACGATGATTTTTGAAGGAAGCTCGTTTGTAAGGATTTATCTCGTACCAGAAGCCTACCCTATAGTTAGTATTTAGGTAGGTTAAAAGACCTTCCAAAAGGGAATTCATACGTTCATTCTAAATGGCCGTTCATCCTACCAAAATACTAATATATAATAGTATTCTGGTACGGAATAAATCCTTACAGATTTGGATTATTACTAAAATCATGGTTTAGTAGATACAATTATATACGGTAACCTAAATTATCGTTTGAACGTAAGACCTCTACACGAAGTATGTCATTCGAACAGATGTACGAGATACCGTTTTTAGCTAACTTGTTTCATTATAGTTATAGAACTTTTAACATAATATGGTTTCTGAAGGCAATATACCAAATATGAGCCTTTTTTTTAATGGTAATATAATAATACTTTCTACAAGCCTATAACTTTTGTGGTGGTTTGAACGTATGGCAACTACACAAAGTTTGTCATTCAAACAAATGTAATCAAATTTTAAGATATTTTATTCATTATTTATCGAACTTTCAATATAATGTGGTTTCTGAAACCAATATACAAGCCAATAGCCAACTTTAAATATAAGTGTAGTATTTGCAGACTGTAAACAAAATGTATGATAACTACATATTTAAATATATTAATGATTTTATTCGTATGTGTACAGTATTACCTGTAAAACTTAATTGTATATCCTTTAATGTAAATGATTCTTCAGACAAATGTTGTATAATACTTCACTATTTTCAAAAAATAACACTTTTATCCATCAGAGACATGTTTTCGCATAAGAACATTGAAAGAAACCTTTAAATCTTTTCCCCCCACAATGTAACAGACGATAAACTTGAGCGTCAAGCTTTGGACCTTGGCAATGCGTATGTTTATGTCCATCCAGTATAATATAGAGATCACTGCTATTATATCACATTTTTACCTAACTTAATTTATTAAAGGCAAGCTAAAAACTATTTTTTCCCGTATTTAAAAAAGGTCCGAATCATTTGATTCGAGAGTGGGAGACTTGTAAACAGGTAGACGAATAAAAATATTACCTTTTTTTCCACTTCATATTTTGGTGCAAATTAACACTGTGATTTCATTAGTTTATCTCATAGTTTAATTCTAAATTCACCTACAAAAATTATTGTACCGCGCGCGCGCACACACACACTCACACACCTATATGTATGTATTTCGAAATATTAAACTAATAGAATTTGCATTATTTAAAGGAGAAATAAATCAGAATTAGTCTCATATATTATAGATATAAATAATTATTGCTAGTTTGAAGGCTTTTTTATATTATTTAATTAATTTTGAAGTGTGTTGTATTTTATTTCTACAAGTGTATACATATTTGCTAGAAATAATAATCATTTTCTATCATATATTTAGTAGTATACGTTATTATTATTATTATTATTATTATTAATTAATTGTGTTCGGGTCGCATGTTACAAACCGTTCTATTTGTACTTTCATGCTTTTTTCATTCGCGTCGCCAGAACAGCTGTTCCTGTGGTAACAAATAACTGCCTTATCTGTGCCATTTCTTGAGTGTTGGTAAAGGGTTTGAAATTGAAGAAGAGAAAAAAGCGCGCCGTTTTTTAATATTAAATCACATAAAATCTTGAAATGATTTAACCAAGGTGAAAAAAGTATCTCCTTTAAAAAATGTTAGAATATAAAATGCCAGAAAATAAATCTAGCTAAAGTTTAAGAGCCACTTTGTTTTAAACATTTTTCACAATTATTTAAACATTTATGTTTTCAAACTTTTTTTTTTTAGCAGACTGTATAGTTGAGATCACAAAAGAAGAGTTTATTGAAAGTTTGAAAAAATAACTCAGTCAACCTAATTCAAATTGTTTTCTTCGGTTCAGTATAATAATAAAAAAGCATCATTCTCTAAAAATAGGATTTAAAGTAGTCGATGGTTGCATGGTCTAACTTGCTACTCTAGTGTTAGACCAGATTATGAGTGACTGTATGAGATGAACTAAAACAAAATTTATCTTTGCCATTTTTAAAAATACAACTGAAAGGATTGAAAAGGCGTTCTATGCGTTGCCTCAGAGAGAATAGCTTGTTCCATCTACTATTAATTTATGCCTAGTTGTAGGCTAATCATCACATTCCCAAATATTTGGTGTTTGTATAGGACTCTTTAGATGTCCAGACGCCACTACGCTCCATTATTCAGCCAAGGAAGTTTAAAAGACAATGAAGCTCTAATAGCATTCTTATAACAATTTTTGAACATGTGGCGGCTCTAGAGGCTATTTTTATAGGCTGCCTTTCATTTTATTTCTCCTCTTTTTACATCTTTTAATACCTTGGATGCACCACTGAAATATGGTAGTAATGATGATAATCTAATATCTCAGTAAAAATCAGTGGTGAAGCATGATATAGACCTATGACAAAGCAGAGTAGGTACATAGGCAATGTTTTAGAATTCGTTAGTGATACAAACATCAAGACCTCCAAAACATTAAGTTATCACATAGCCCACCTCGGTGGTAAAATGATCTAACACAGTGTTCGCAAAATCACGGCCCGTGGGCCACATCTTACCAGCCTACTTGTTTATAAAAAAATATTTGACAAACATTTATACATGCACACATAAAAAAAGTTTAATTTTGAACAACAAAAAACTCTTAGAACTATTTCAAACTGTGTTATTGTTTTATCACTTTAAATACTTGAGTGTGGGAATTTTTATTTACATAATTTAATAAATACTGCTATAAGTATGTCACTAACCCACATAAACATTTGAGAAAATTTATTTGAAATATATATTATTTTGAATATATAGCATTAAATAACTATTATAGAGCTACATCAGTAGGTACGCAGAATAAACTTTAGGCTCTTTTGGTCTAGACTTTGCCAATATCGGGGAGGTTAAGGGTTCAAATTCCAGGCGGATGTACACAGGGTCGTTTCTTCTGTGGGGTTTCCCCACATTCCCTTCACTACAATACAGTTAAATCTCCTCTAAATTATATTTTTCTCATCCCATACCAACTGGGGTGATTAAAAACACCACTTACCCACTAGTGTGATTATTATGCACAAAGTTTGGATGGGTAGTAAGACGCGCCTCAAAAACATAAATATAGAAAATATTGAAACTAGCATGTATCTTAGGCTATGGCCCGCAACATGCCCAAGCTCATGAATTTGGTCCTTCGATTAATTTGAATTTAGACAAATGATCTAAGGCACCATTATCTCAAAAGAATGGACTGCCAACGACAGGTTGATTTGGGTTTGAATCCCAGTCGGGTTTACTGAGGCTGATTTTTTTTTCTAAATGTTTTTTCCACTCTCCCTCTACGCAAATTAGGGTACCCTTACTCATCCAAAGGACATTAGCATAATTCAAGGCTGTAGTCGGGGGGTTGGGGTTTCAAAACCCCCTGAAATTTTATAAACAAAATCTATATGGATTTATTTACGGTTCAAACAATATCACAATTATTAAGGTACAAGTACAAATTAGGGGGCTGTGTTACTATAAAAAGTACTTCAGAGAACTTCTAGAGGTGTTTAATATTTAGAATTTGTCCTAGCCTCCGGCAGTTAGTGAGCTATGGTGCCATAAAAACACTTTAGATAGCTTCTATAACTGTTCGTCATTTAGAATTTTTTCTAGCCTCTGGTAATTGGGGAATGTGCCCACCAACCCCCCTCCCACACACACACAATTTTTGGCTGGCTATGGCCTTGGCATAATTAGAATGTATGTGTATAACCTGAAGAACAAGTAATAAGACACAGTGTTAAAAATAAATTACCGCATAGTTAATGACAATACCAATAACCTTTCAGCCCTAACCGATCATTGAACAGAGAACCTTGGTACTGGCAAAAAACCAAACTGAGTGAGAAAAGGTGTAAGACGGAGCATAACAATATTTTTTCTATGTTCTATGTGATGAGTAAGCCTCACTTGTTCAGATTGACTCCATTTTACTGGATAACACAAGGTTAGCCACATGTGTGTACAGGTCCAACCCATTCATCTGTGGTGTGCGCATGCGTTCCAACCACTTCAAACTGGAGCCTCCCATATGGACTCCTCTGGGTGGGGCATGCTCCGACTACCTGCAAGCGCCGGGCTGTGGATTCCTTTGCGGGGAAATCAACTTTGTTTGTAAGATATCACAATTGGTGGCAGCAGATCCAAGGGATAGGGTGTGAAAAATAATTTGCCTCCCTCTGGATTTATTTCAATCTCCTCGGACATTCCTGAATATGAAGATGAAAGCTAGCTTTGCATCAAAATAAATGGTTTAAAACAAGAAATATACAAAGATTTGTCAAAATTAATATATTTAGTTGAACGCTATAATGGGAGGGGTTGTGGGCTGGCACAGATGATGACTAGCAAGTTCGTTGATTTGATCAAAAGACAATTGGCTCTTGATTGACTCAGGATTGAAGACATTCAAATTAACTTATTTTTTTGTTTTATTTAAATTTAATTTTTATTAAATTCATATATTAAAAAATGTAACCTTTGGGTTGTTTTATACCCTCCACTTCCTTCAAATAAATAGCTTCTAGAGGCATCCAGTTTCTAAAATTTTGCCTGGAAAGGCTACTCAGAATAGCTTTTAGACACACCCAATTTTCAAAAACTTGCCAGGTAAGGATCACAGCAAATAATGTCTAAGGGCATTAGGATATTCAGCTTTAAAGTTGTTTTCGAAAAAGACCATTCCAAATTGTTTCTGGGAGCATCCAATTAAAAAATAAAATAGGAATGGCTCTTGAAGTTTATTGTTTGTATGGCAAATCCCACTGAAACCCCCATGATTTATAAATGTTATTGCTAATTCACACCCCCCACCCCTGTCATCCCTGATCAATCTTTTTATGCAATGAGAAATTGTTACAAATTATTGGGGGTTGTTCATAAAGTTTATCACATAGAAAATGTTAAGAAAATACCTTATATCATTGTGTAGTGTCTCAGCCAGCTGAACTAATGATCCTGGGTTTAATTCTCAGCAAGGCCAAAAAATGAATAGTTAGCAAAATTGGGGTTTCTCCTTTTACAGTGAATAAGTTAATGGCCAGGGGCTGGGTGATTTGTCTGTCCTAGGTTAAGATAATTTAGATGGATTTTGGAAACTGCTTATGGCCTTCTATGCATGCATTCCTTAAGGCTTCAACATTTTTAAAATGTTATATAAAAGTTGAATGATATTTTTCTCACCAATTTTAGCAACCAGTTTAAATTTGACAATGGTTGTGTTTCAGGGACATCATTGTACCAGCCGGCAGCCACAAGTCAGAAGTTTCACTTCCATTCCGACCATGTCAACTCACTGTCGGGGTTTCTAATAGAATATGAACAGCTTTATCATTGCCGATAAGCATGAGATTGACAGCTCACAACCATGACAGTAGCCTCTTTTATTTCTGAGGAGCTTTGAAAGATTTATGTTGGAACCTTGGTAGAGCCTGTGCGAAATAAAGATTTTTGATTTTGAATTGAACAAGAATCTTTGCCTACCAACTCTAATCGAATCCGAATTGACTATTTTAAAATTAAAATGGTTCAAATTGAATATTTAAAAAATAATTATAAAATTCAAATCAAATATTAAGATGAATTTTATTTATTTTTAAATCAGTCCAATAAAAAATTGGGTCATTAAACTGCGTTCAAATAATTAATAAATTGTAAATATTACAAGATTAGCAAGTTATATAGTTAAGTCAAATAACGGATCCATACTAACTTCTTTAGAAAGTTAAATTATTCAAATATTTGACCTTTATATTCAAATTTTGAATTAAATTCTATCAAATCTGAATGTGGGATCTATTTGAACAGACTCAAAATTTGAAAGTTTCGCACAAGCTTAAACCCTGGCCATTGCAGGCCGAAAACAAGTAATTCAGAGTCTACTCTGATAGGACTCGTGTACGAGTAGCCTAGCCATGTATTGTTCCTCTATAGTAAACACAGATAAAACATTTTTGTAATAACATCAGCATGCCTGGGTTATTAGCAAACTGAACTTCCTTGATTATAGAGGGCTTCGAAATATTCATACCCTGCCTGTCTCCCCCATAAGTGTCTAACCAGGATTCTAACCATACTCGTTTAGTGGTAGGAAATAAACACTATTAAGACAGTAGAACTAGTATTACCAACAACTCTACAAGAACAAAAACTAACATATATTTCAAATCTAAATTAATAGTTCCAAGGTGTTACTATAAACATTAGTGTATGAATTATCTAGATCAGAGGTGGGCAAACTTTTCTCCCTGAGGGCTAAATGAACATATGTAAGGTATCTAGGATGCATGAGACAAAAATATAAATTTACTAAATAATAAACTTTATTTTCACATAAAAATACATTTATTAGTCATGTAACTATATAACTTTGGTACACAAAGAAAGTAGCAAATATAATTCATTCATGACCTAAGTTAACTTGGATGACAGCTCAAAAAGTTACTAGAAATAGTCCCTAATACATCCCTACGCCAACAGCTGACATTTATCACTGGATCACTGTAATGAAAACAGATGGTAATATATGAATGTGATAGTTAATCACAGTAATTTTGGCCAATATTATTTATATATTTATTTGAGGTTAGACACAAAGGTTATTTATATATTTATTTGAGGTTAGACACAAAGGTTATTTATCGTTTTATTCCACTTAAAAAAAAATTATTCACAGCACTTCTATAAAAGGTGTAATGATACTAATTTGGACCCCTCTCATATATGTAAAAAAGTCATAGATGAAGGTATTTTTCTTGAATGGTATGCAAAATATCCATTTAAGACTTCATCCATGGAGAATCACGTGCTTTTAAGAAATAATGTTGAAGGATTACACCATTAAAACTGATTTTTTTCTTTCAAAAATTAACTCCGTAGTGTTTACCAAAAGAGCAAGTGACGCTAACTCCTGCCACCCAATAGGAAGCTAGCCTTCACAACACCTGTCACCAGAACTCTTTCTATTAGTTGGTTTTGAAACTGGTGACAAGGGGTCCAAGAGGCAAGGGGTAGGTAATATATAAGAAGCTTGTGCGTATGAATACACACAGTGCCGACGACATAAATCTATAGAACTCAGTAATAAAGAAAGTGCCGGTAGGAAAAATAGCAGTAACACAAAATATAATAACAGAGTCGGTAGCATAAAGCTAGAGAATGTGTAATATCACGACAGTGCCAAACTTAAATACATAGAGTACAAAGAAAAAGAATCTGTAGTTCAATGGAAATTGTATCATTTTACATATCTTCGTACCGAAGGTAAAATCATATTAATAAAATGTGTGCAACATCAAAAGTCTTGTTTATTTAATATCGTTATTTATAATGTTCAATCACATGACATTATCACGATTACAATCCGTACTGCTTTAATTAGTGCTCGATCACTGGTCAAATATCAGCTAATCAAACAGTAATTATTTTAATTGGCGCTCGATCACGGGGATATAAATACCAATATTAAACCGTATCATTTTAATTAGTGCTCAATTGCGGTACAAACAATCCGCATAGCATTATAAATTGGCGCCCATTGTGCAGCACAATATTACATTATAAATCCCATATTATTATAAATTGAAGCCCAAACGTGGGGAATAATAATTCTGTATCGTAATAATTGGTGCTCGATCACCGGGTTATAAATACAAATCTCACAATAAAACCCATAACGTTATAAATGTCTAACGAAAATAGCTTAAAAATGGCGACCGACGAATTTAAACCATGTGGTTGAACATGACGAAAACAAGTTTTTTACAATGATTCACCCATGCAGTGGATAAAAATATTTTATACAGTTAAATATTTTGAAATACGATAAAATAATTATAAAATAATTTATTATATATAAAAAAATGACAAGTATTTTCTCTTTTCCAAGTAAATACGACGCCTGTATTAAAAGGTATTGATATATGCACTATATTACACAGTCAATAACGTTCCAAAACAAAGAATAAGTACTTTGAATTATGTTTAAAATATTGTTTCGAGTTGGTTAAAAAGAAATTATTACAAGTAATGAAATAGTATGATAAAGCTTAAGTTTATGTTATTTTAAATGTAAAATATAACAGGTAATTAAAAAACTTAACATTTATAACAAAACAGTGATCTTTTACAAGTGTAGGCAACCCAAAACCTAAACATATGATTTTTGAACTGTCATCCAAGTAAATACCTATCATGAACAGACTCTAATATCTAATGTGTCATAGCAAATAAATGTAATGTCATGACTCATGTTGCGTCTCAGCCTACCTAAATGTTGTTTAGTAACTACTTAAACTGTTATTGTTAATGGGATTTATGCAACTGTCCAAAATCCTGCTGGCCGCACAAAATGACGTCGCAGGCAAGCGGCTGATCTGGATTAAACAAGTATTAACTAATCTGAAATATTGGATAATATAAACAAAAGGATGTTCTGTGTAAGGGCACTTCCAGAGAAGTGTGCTTCCATGTGCAAATACTGGAGATGGAAGGTTTACCACACAGCCACAAAAAAGAAGCTCTATCTCCAATCTACGTAGTTGTCTTTGCCGCTGCCGGTGACCATAAAAAGTGGTGCTGCTAAGTGGCTTGTCTGAAGGTGCCCTAATTTCTATAATGCCAGAGCTGACTAGAAACATGCTTAGATTGTAATGAAATATAAGTTACATGAAAATAAAAATTGATTTTGCACATCATTTAATTTATGAATATATATACACACAATAATAACAATGACATACATCTTTATTTTCACTGAAAATAACTATGTATAATACTGGTATGTATCATTACAAAAATATATTTTAACAAAAAAAAACTTTAAACATTAGTTTTATGATTAAAAACTGTTCATCTAAAAAGTTCCACACCACAATGATAAACATCATAAATATCTGCATCTTAAAGCTCCAAATAATAATACCAACATGATAGTAACAATATATCATATTTTGCATTTATAAATTATACAAAAAAATGAGCAAATGGAATTAAAATATGTTTAAAGAAATGTTTTGTGTTTCCATAAAGTACAGTCTAGATTTAATAGGAAAATCTGACCAAAAAGGTTACTATATCTACTTTAATTTATTCATAATCAAGTCATGTGATCTGTAGCTGTCCCTTTAATAGATATCATCAATACCTATGAAATAACATTAACAACATAGTAAAATGTTATCAATGCGACTCCAAAAAAAATTATTTGTATTTTTTAAAAGTGTCTTCCAACCAAAATCCTATTGTATGGTACCAAAGAAATGCAGTGTGGCTACACTAATGAAGTTTATTATAAACCGACACAACTATAATTTCAATCATGCCAAAGGGAGAATTCTTACAAATCCAGTTACAAAAGAAAGAAAGTTGCATCACTTGCAATACAAATATATACAGATATTGCCTTGAGACTTTTTGATATCATTTCAATGTTTGCAATTAAAAAGTTTAGTTCAATACAAACTAAACCGTTTGGTTGATTATGGTTAAAACTGTATTGGTATCATAAATAAGTTTGTGTAACTTTAAATTATTGAATAAATATTTAATCTTGATGTTTGATTTTGTCATTTATATTCATACACCTTGAAATATCACCAATACTAATCTTGAAAGAGCCAATTATATCTTTTAATATTAACAACAAGATTTATAGTTCATTCCTCTTCACTAAGCTTCTATAAGTTTAAATTGAGGTATATATTTTCCAATCATATTTGGCTGTTAGGTTGGCGCACATTAAGGCACAGGCAATGTAGGCAAGCTAGTACAGGGAGGGGTTTTATAACTAGTGTTTATAAATAGTAGAGAGCAGGTCTGTGGAGTTGGTAGCTATGCAAAGCCTTTGACCACGACTCCTCTAATTTTCTATTGTCCGACTCCTTCATAAATGGCTAAAGTATATTAATTAATAGCGAATTTACTGCAATAAAATGCTCCAATACAGTTGACTTTATGGGAATTTTCTTTGACATGGTGAAAGTATATTTAAATAAATTTGTCAATCCATATTACAAATATTGGTCCTAGAGAATAAAATGATATATTTACCATATATTGATATAATATTATAAGTTTCTATTTTGAAGCCGGGGTCGATACATTTTCACAAACTCCACCCAAAATTGCTTCCTTCCTAGACTTCAACTCCCTAGCCCTGGTAGAGAGCACATAGGGGATAGTAGAGAACATCACAGAGCAATCTTGTGTCGAGTGGTGGTTGAAGCACAGCCTCCCGTCCCTGCTCGTCATGTGTTGATTGACTGATGTGTATGTTTATTATACAACTGCTCTGTGCATACTCTTCTCTGCAGGGCTATTATGACCACGACGCAAAACGAATTTGCGACCGTTAGCATAGAGACGCTAGACTTTGCGTCAAAAGTTATTATGGTCGACCACTTTGCGAAAGCAAAGTACTTGCGAGCGCAAATATTTTCCTAGTATAGTGACACTAAGTTACGCAGACATTTTACTTGTCCTTTGGTTTGCGTTATGAGGTTATGTTTGCTAGTTTTTGTAATTTATTAGGTGTTTTGTGTTACCTGATTTAAACTTGCCATCTCATTAGCCCAATATAATAATTTCAAAACTTTTTT